>SOPF01026057.1:0-50298 GCA_012979155.1 Hypericum perforatum
TTTTTTTTTTTTTTTGAGGGGAAATAGTAGATTTTCATTACTAAGCCGAAATAGCTGCGGAATACAATCTATCACTCGCTATTACATCCATTAGAGAAACCGGCTCAGAAAAGAGGATCAACGGAAAAGATGTGAACATGCAGGGAACTTTTGCCAGAGCATGAGCCACCTTATTAGCCGAACGATGGACGTAGGAGAACTGGACTCGTTCTATTGCTGCCGAGGAAGCAATAGTGTCTTCAATTATGATCGCCAGATCGCTTCTGTCGTCCCTTTTGTGGTTCAGGGCTTGTATCACTATTTGACAATCAGACTCTATGATAACATGAGAGAGGTCTAGCGAGAGAGCCAAATCTACCCCCACCTTGCAGCCGTAAGCTTCCAGGAGGGTCGGATGGCTGGTGAAGGGAAAACGACATATAGCTCCCGCCACAAAGGAGCCCGACGAGTCTCTTACCACCGCACCAACTTGGCCTCCTCCTTCCGGAACTAATCCAGCGTCAGTATTAATCTTGAAGCAATTTGTTGCCGGAGGAGACCATCTGAGTACCTCAGAATTGATCTGCCGCGTTGGCCGAGGGTTGGCCAAGAGATAATCATCGCCCATCTTGACGGCTTTGTCCAATTCTTTCTGGAAGTCCACATTATCGTCGTTCTCAAACACGATTTGATTTCGAGCCTTCCACACTGCCCATATGCTCGTCATTATTCTGATTTTGGTTGGCTCGTCATCGAGCTCTTCTAGTACCCGTGTGCAAGCTTCAGGAAAGGTGAGATCCCTGTACGGTTGGAGATCAATCTGAATAGTAGAAAGCCATGCCTGAGATCGTGGACATGTTAGAAAGAGATGTCGAGTAGTTTCTATACCAGTCAAGCAGAGAGGGCAGGAGCTATCCTCAATCAAGTTCCGACGTTGGAGGTTATCTCTAACCGGGAGGTTGTTATCAATCGCTCTCCATAGGAAATTTCGCAAGCGTGGAGGACAAGGCATCTGCCAAAGATGGGACCATCTGAAATTGCTTGCTTCCAGCATGTGTAGTCGGTTTGACGAGCTCCACCATTTTTCAAAATCCGAGTGATATCCCGAGCGAACCTGATACAGGCCATCAGCGGAGTGACTCCACCGGATGGTGTCGGGCTGGAGTCTTGGGCTTACCTTGATGGACAAGATTCTTGTTACGTCATCATCATGGAATAGCTCATTTAGTAATGGCAAGTTCCACTCATGTCCCGTATCAGTGAATAATTCCGAGACTGTTTGAAGCGCATCCGAACCGGGGAGCTTGTACTTGGGATGGCCTATCTCTGAGTCCGGTAGCCATTTGTCCTCCCAAATGTTGATGTTGTGTCCATTACCGACTCTCCATTCTAAACCAGTTGCAAGTAGAGAGGCTCCTTCCCTGATGCTTCGCCAAGCATGACTCGGACGGTACCCCAACGGAGCATCTAATACAGACTTCCTTGGCTAACTTGAAAAGGAAGAGTTTGTCCAGTTAACCAAGATGATTGCCTGATACGTGATCAAGTGTATATGAAAGAAAATACATTATTGGTTTGTCAAAGCTTGAACTCTTGAATACGGGATGAGCAGGCAAGCCATCCTTGGCTACCAAACAAGACACATTCATGGTAGGCCATACCTCTTCTCAATTCATTGCCCCTGAAATGGAATGACTTGTTTTGGTCCTCTCCAAGTGCAAATTAATAACCCAATATAGAGCATAAGGATCAAGATCAATATTGCATGGATTTGATTCCTCACAAACCATTTTTTTAAAATTACTATTATTCTCTACGACACAAATAAATGTAAATATGTAAGAAGCCAATGGTTTAAATATTGAATCTATCATTGTGTGTAAATTTTATTTATAAAAAAAACTATTATTCAGATTCCAGTATTATCATCAGCCCTCTCTTTTCTATTCATGAGATTTGAATTTCAGACATTTAACTTTAAGTCTCTTAACATTTAGACCAATCCTACCAATTTATTGGCTTGGCTTAACTATATCTTTAACTTTCCTCATTTAGCAAGAGCCATGCTAGAATATATTCTCTGGCCTTCTCATGCCCTGAAATGGCATGGCAGAATTGGTTACCTCATTCAGTTCAAATGGGAAGAAAGAAAAAGTGGATATGAATCATATTCCACTGCAACATGTTATGTCACCGTCTCTTTTTGTTTAGTCCAGTATTAGCATGTAAGTGAGATCTTCATGAAGGCTTTTACAATAAGAAAATCAGTACAGTTCATCTAAGACTGCTATTAATTTCTTTGAGATTGATTTCTGACATTCTTCACTGCAAATAATTTGACCGTGGCTCCGCAATCAATGGGAATATTTCTTTATGACGTTCGCCATGAAGAACTTAATTGCAACATGTTGATTGTTGATGCAATTCGGCAGTTGACCTTCTCCCATATCAGCTTTTGATGCCCTTTACACTCTGGAATCACATCGAGCAATTGTATTGAATAATTAGGCAAGAGGCAACTGAACAGAAGATATTCCATCATGGTCAAAGAAGAACAAAGTTTTTCAGCTCTTTGGTGATGCATTTAACAAGTGCCAGATTGTTGATCAGCAACTATAAATTCGGAAGCAGAGGAACATGAACTACTCAGACAAGCAAGGAATAGAGGCGTGACATGAAGACAAGAGCTGGTTTATTAGCCAAGAATGACTTGCCTGATCCGAAAATGGTTTTTCCAGGTATCGGATGTCAATAGATCGATTCGGAGACCTTGTTTGTGATCCAGGAAGTCATCTTGGTTAAGTTGGCAGGTTCTTGTCACTCGTGATAAGCCTACTTACTATTCTTTTCCACAACTCGCTGCCCACTACGACAATTCGAGATCTGAGTTGTCAGACTAGCAGGTGCCAAGCTCGTCCGACCCAGGCTTCATCATTTTCAGGTTTAGCTCGCCTAGAACGTCCTCCCTGAATTTTTATACGTTTTGTTATGTTGTTGAAAATTGCACATCGCTAGTTTCGAGTATGAAAAAAATTTATAACTAAGATTCATCGAATATTGCCTTAAAATTTTGAGTTGGATATAGAGATTTTAATATGGTATTAGAGTGGATTAATCTCGCAGTCATTGTGGTACTCGCACAATCTCCATTTTTTGCACATTAACGAAATTAAGGTCCATGCAATCTTCGACCCGGTAAATCTCGTTTGAGAGGCGAGTCGCGAATTAAAAATCATACGTAGCTAATTACAACTATAGCTATCACATTTATAAGTGTTGGAAATCCATTAATTCGTTGTTTTTAAATTTTCGGTTGGATATAATAATTATAAGGCTAAATATCCTTTGTCACTATTTTTTTAAAATTCAAAGAAATATAGCGGTTGGAGAGACGGTGCTTCAAAATCACATTCTAAGAAAGGTATTAGATGATCTTACTTTTACTAGCAAAATCCAGATTTTATACTTATTACAAGAGCATTCTTAAACAAATGATAAAAGCATAAAAGATAGATTAAGTTTTATGAATGTGTATGAGATCACATAAGAGATGCATTAGTGCATAATAAGAGTCAATTTCATGGCCAATAAATTAAAAGAATGAAGTTAACTAATCTAAATACTATTATAATAATTTTACAAATAGCTAACTGTAATTTTAAGTACTCTTTAAAATTTGAATATTAGCTATCACATGAATTCTACTAGTTGACAATTTAGGAGCTGACAACTGATAACTCATAACTGAGAGCTAAATTTGATCGTTTGTACCAAATAGACCCTAAATATCGAAGTACGGCAGAAAGAAAACTAGTGGAGAAAAATTGTGGCATGTATGTGCACTCAAATCAAAAAAGTTGTTGTAACACATGAATTTTGTGTGGATGTATGCACGCGATCCCTGATCGTCAGATCACATGCACATAACTAGATCTAAGATCCAGAGTAGTCTCCTAAATCTATGGTCTCGATTAATTATGCATGTGATATGATGGTCCAGATCGCGAAATTGGTTTAAATGGTTGGATAAAAGTAGGAAACAAAGATTTACGTTTCAGATTTAAGATCCATTCATGGTCGCCACATTGGTAGCTCTTTGCCAGGGGATCACCCTCCTCCTTCCCAGGTCTCTGCTCGTCTTCTTTGACAACGACCGCCCCTTCTGGCACAAGTTCGTTGCTGGCTTCTCGGGTGTCCTGTGTTGAATATCCTAAATAGAGAACGACTCACACTCATATCGACTTTGGATTTATGTGCAAAAATATCCAACATTTATCGCGAGTTACGTTCGGTAAGGTCATGATTTTTAAATACCGATATAACAAATGTGTCTTTAATACAGTCAAAAAGACAAAATAAAAGAAATTGACATTCCGGTATCCGAAAATATAAATGAAAAACATAGCCAAAAAAATGTACCACTTTTTATTCATGTTGGGCATAACCCTTTTGAGTGATGCTTTGAAGTTACATAAACTAGATGATCGTTCCTGATACAGTTTCATTGATCACTATAATGATACTAGGCATAGTTTGTTAGCACTATAATGGTACTAATATAACTCTCCACAATTTTGATTTTATTTAAGAGAGAGGGGACAGATGATCCGATTGCGGCAATGGAATCTTCAACATTGGAGAGGGAGTGTGATGCCTCAACTCGGGCATCGGAATAGTCAGCAGCCGCGTAGTTGGACTGAGTTTTCTGAAGGTATTTGACCACATCTTCGAAAGAGCGGGAACAGGATGAGAGATTCTTCTTGAGTTGAGGGTCGGTCGTTTTGCTAAGAAGCGAGTTGATTAAATTCTGTGTCTGGGTGGCGTTGACTACGGCGTTCTTAATGGCGATCTGGCCAAGCTTCTTGAATGCCATCATTTCAGCGCCGGGGATGGCTTGCAACAACTGGCGACACAAATAAGAGTCTATGGTATCGAAGCAAATTATGTCTAAGTTATCTGCTGAAACAGCAGAGATTGTAGCAAACAAGATAGCTACTACAACTAGTAGCTGCCCAAATCTAGAGGAGGAGCTTACAACCGAAGAAGCCATGTTTCTCTCTGATTGTAATTTTCTCTCCCTTGTTTCTTCGAGGTCTATCTAAGTGGTTATCTAGTAATTCTGTGAGACTCTTTAAATAAAAGGATGTTAGAGGGTTTTCATGGAAGGTTAACAAATTGAGTCATCAGTAAAAAAAAACTACCAAAAGACATTACAAAATAAAAAGCCTATTCACGAAAAACGTACATGGTAGGAAAGTTCCATACCAAAATAACAAAATAAAATATGGTAGGTCATTTATATGCAAAATTTGAATTACCCCTAAAGTTTTGGAAGTTTTATTATTTTAAAAGTTTTATGAAAATCAAAATAAAGTATTATAAGAGAATTATAAAATTAACTAACCTATAATTGTTAATTAGGGGACGGGTTGTTGAGAGGGGACGCTATTGGGTCTTGTACTCCCTTTTACATAATAATTAATAAACCCGTATTTCTACAGTCAAAGATATAATGGTCAAACTAAAACAACACCCGCATATGAGCATATGCGATAATGCGGAGAGAAATGGAAATAATAGGTGATGATTTATGCATTTTAGAGGATGACATTTTTTTCTTTAATATTAACGAAGACTGTTGATTTTTATTGGTATTTCTATTTGACTTGTTAATTAATATTATTTAATGATTTACTCGATTATATAAATAATTTATTGATTATATCAAATAGTTATTCTATTATATTTAATAGTTTGTTTGATTATATCTAATAATGTAATTGATTATATATAATAAGTCATTTAATCATAATTAATATTATCAAATTAAACTATTTAAAATAAATGACTAAGTTATTCAAACATATCAAAGCAAACTATTCGAACATATCAGAGCAAACCATTCAAACATATTAAAACAAACTATTTGAACATATAAGAAGCATACTATTCAAACTTATGAGAGCAAACCATTCGAACATATTAAAATAAATAATTCGAACATATCACAGCAAACCATTCGAACATATGAGAGCAAACTATTTGAACATATTAAAACAAAAAATTCGAACATATCGGAGCAAATGCGAATATATCATAACAAACCATTCAAACATATCAGAGAAAATTATGTGAATATATCAGAACAAATCATTCGAATATATTAGAACAAACTTCGACAAAAACAAACATGCAAAAAAATTAGGAGGAAAAAAAGAGAATAAAAAAATGCATCACAACAACAAAAACAGCCTCTCAACAGTTTCGGAATGATGATAAATCTCACCGGAATTAGTTCAGAATTTCAAAATCTCCGATAGTTTTTCCAATTTTAGGGTTATAAAGTTCAAATCAATTGTTTTTAAAATTCTCGTTCTTCGAATTGGTTCTGTAATTGTTGTGGCGTTGAAGAAGAGGAAAATAGATCAATATGGGCCCCAACTAACATAACCCAAAAAAAGTTACTATTTTTATATAATCCATCCCACGGTCCATTATAGGTCTAGGACGGTCTTGCACCGGATTCGTCATACAAAACCCAATCCGATCCGTGGAAAATTCTTTTCAAGTTGTTTTAGAATTTATTCATGTAATGTTTGGATATTTCTAATAAATCAAAATTTTGAATTAGGAATTCTTATTTATAATTTTGATAATCTTTCGATAGGAATGACAAGCTGAACCCTAAACCGTAAACCGATTATCTAAAAATATAGAGTTTGTTCAATTTTTAAGTTAAACAAATTTTCAATATTATGGATCTGTGGGTAAATCTCCATCTTGCTTAATATTTTAAACATAGATTTTGCCTAAATCTTGTTTTTAAAGAGGTTAAAGTTAACTACCCTCTAAAAAAATAGTAATACTTCAGTTCTTATAAATCCTATCTAAATCTTAGCCTCTCTCATTCCTATCCTTCACTGTAAAAATTTTGGTTGGCATGAGATTACGGTATAAACTCTTATCGGACTAGGGTTATTCTCTTTAAATGTTGAATTCGATAGTCCAGTGTAATAAAATTTTCAGGCGACTGTGATTGTCTGTCCAATTTTAAGTGGAAATTATTAAGATGTTTAAACAGAAAGTAATTATTTTCGTCATAAATTTAAAACAAAAAGTAACTAAAGTTAAATATCTGGCACCACAATTCATTTTCTTTGTTCGCCATGGTAACGCGTGACATTCCCAAAAATAAGCATCATATGCTGGACCGTGTGAATCTAATCTTAACGAATCTGAGTTTTTCTTATAAGGATCAACAATTCTGATGAGATTAACTAAGGAGCCGAGACACATGCAATTAAGTGGGATCAATTGACTCTATTTAATTTTATTTTTTTATAATTAACTATATTTTTTTTAATATATATCTCCACTAAAATTAAAAATTGACCTCATTAATTTTAAAAATATTAGAAATTGACCCCGCTTTCGAAATTTTCTGACTCCGCCTCTGAATTAACTGAATCATTGGTCTGTGATTTGTAGAATTTTTCTTTAAAATAAATGTTACCATTGTTTTACCAGGACTAAATGCTTAACTCTTATATTTTTAACACTTTTTTTCTTACCACTTGGTACGCGTTAATTACAGTCGCATTGAGCTTTACTCTTACTTTAGAATCGCCTGGCAAGGAGAGTATGGGCAAGTTTGGTTGCTCTTTTTGGAGCCAACTCGTGGTGTATTTGAAATTTTCGAAATCCGATGATATTCGATGTTGCTCTAATAGATCGGTAGCTTCGCCTACGACTGGTGATCAACTAAGAAAAATAATGGTTTATTTGGCCAGGCACATTAGACTAATTTGAGGTCAAGACTTTTTGTTATTTTTGGTTTTTCTAAGAGCCTCTAGGTGTAATCCTTTAACAGAAACTGGCTCAATGCCATCTAGCTTCTACCAAGATGTAATTATATATAAATATGTATCTGTAAATACAAAGTCACTTATTATTAAGAAAAACTTACTTTAGAATTGTTTGTACTTTAGTAAAGATAGGCATATACTTATCAAAGAATTTGTCGTATTTCGAACTTTGAATTCACGGATAGAAAGCCAAGCAGAAATAAGAACGAAGGGCTTGGGACCAATGAAGCTTCCCATAGACTTGCGAAACTACTCCTACCCTTGGTTTCTTTGCATTTTCATTTCGTTTCAACCTGCGACTTTGGATGACGTTTTATTTGAGAATAGCTGTGATTTATAATCTCTTTATTGGTTTATTAACGAAGTAATAGTTTAGCGCTTGAAAAGACAATGCGTACACATAATATATGGAGTTGGCATTGCCAAATTTTTTATTATGGAAATACCTTCCCATATAGTAAGAATATATTAACTAACCTAATTGGGCTTTCTGTTTTTGGAAATTCAAAATTGTAATTGTCAAGCTCTAAACTGTTTGCGATTTTTCATGAAAAATTGTTTAGATCACCTAATGATATAGTTGTTCTTCTTTAACACTATGTTAAATTCCATTCATTTAATATTTTTAATGTCAAATAGAACTTCGATACATTTCGAAAATCTCTGCTAATTTAAAAGTTTGATTAGTGAATCTAGTGAAAATATATCAGTGATATAAACCAAAAACTAATAACTCCACCCAAACATCATTTCCTAACCATACAACTGTAACAAAAAAATAACGAAAAAATCATAGTTGACTTCTTGACCGATTATAATTATTGATGTGAAAATTAGTTCAAAAGAATTAAAACAATTAAAAGCAGAAGAGATTAGGGTTGGAATTGAGTGGTGTATCCATGAGTCTTACTCTAGTTTCCTGGATGATTGGCTTGATCAGGTAAGGGGAAAGAGAACGTTGATACCGTTGTGTATTTTACTCACTGTGATCCTGTGTTGGAATAAAATCTTTACAATTTAAAAAAACAATAGACGATCTTAATCATCACTTTAACATTATTTTATTGCTCCTGTCAATCCGATGACAATGTACTTCTATCACATCTTAATATGCTAATTCATCCAAGTACAAGCAAGCTCTAACTAGATAACAATCAAATTAAATTCCCTTTAACAACTCAAATGAAACGAGCCTCCTTTCGCCAGTGGATGTCTCGGAAACAAAAGCTTCATAGCTCAAGACGGCATTTGTTCGAGGATCTTTCGGGTTCGGGGCAGATACATCGATATCCAATTTGTAGTTGATCCATCCAATAGGAACGATTTGGTCTCGGACAGCAAAAACCCGCCTAAGCGTGAGTTGATTGAGCGTTTGAGCGTTGTATGTAGTAACTGCAAAGTTCGCGAGGTCCAATATGTGCGGGTCTGTTATGTCTTCGGACACCGAGTTGGGCACTACAAAGATGGCCACTACCATCATTATTACAAATTTGACGCTCCTCATCTTGCTGTCTGTTTCTGCTCTAAAGTTCTACTGAACGATTATGACTTTTAAATTAGTTTATGGCCTAGTATGTTTTTTTCTTGGGCGTGAATGGGTTTATATAGTGCTAGAAATTTGACCCAAAAATACTATTAGATAGAACTATTAAATTATAATTTCCTCTTCTTTGTTTGAGGTCTATTTGAGTGATTATACAGTCATTATGTGAGACTCTTTAAATAATAGAATGTTAGAAAGCTTTTATAGAAGGTTAATAATTGATTCAGTTCATTTTAGAACATACCAAAAGATCTTACAAACTAACAAGCCATTGAAGGTAAATGTACATGGTAGGAACTTATCCAAAAAAAATTGCATATGATAGGAAAGCTCCTTACCAAAATAATAAAATAAAATATGGTAGGACATTTATATGCAAGATGTGAATTACCATAAAATGTTGGAAAATTGTGTTCTTTTAAAAGTTTTCTGAAAACATAACATAAATATTATAGAACTTGTAAATTAATTAACCTATAATTATTTATTTATATTAATTGAACTTTGACTCATTAAATTGGCTAATCCAAATTTAAATTGGATATGACACATCAAAAAAATGACAAACTTTTCAAATAAGTACTTCACACGGCATATTTTTAATGACTCGAATCTGATGAAGCAACCGAATTATAGTTGATAGTTGAAGAAAAATTTTCTTCAAGAAGTTGAGAGAACTTATCCAAGGGATGGATGAACTTTCTAATAAAAATAAAGTGTTAATTTATTTTATTTATAATTTTCATAATCTTCCACAGTAAAAACTTAGGGTTGGCGGGAGATGAGAATATAACATCTTTTGCTTTCCTTTCCTGGATTATTCTCTCTACCCATTTGAATTCTTGTTATATCTCAAGTGAATATAAGTTTCTTTAACATTTTTACCATTTTATATTGATTTAAATAGCACCAACATGCTCAATTCTTATTTCAGGATTGTGCGTCTTAGGGGCGACGAGCTTTCTAACAGGACAGAATGCATGGGCAAAAGCGTCCGGCTTGACAGAGTTGAGGAGCTCGAGTATCTCATACCAGTTGGGCTCCGTATCGTACTTTTCCGCAATAAAGAGGATGTGAATATGGAATGGAAGCTTTGAAAGATCTCATTGTAGAGATCCAACTGCCATGCCAAAATGGTCATGTCGTAAGCTTTATTGATCTTTCCAGCTCGAAAATGTTCATCGGTCATCTCCAACATTGACTTGGCCATGCTAATTAGAAAGAATTTGTAAGAGGAGAGTTGTTGGAGGGAAAAATAATGAAGTATGTTATATCTATTTATAGAATTTTCAAATAAATTTGGACCACCAATTTTTTTACAAAGCATTTGAACCACGCACAATTTTTTTATCTGAAAAGTCCTTTTTTATTAAAAAAATGTATAAAATTACCAAAAAAATTTAAAAAAATTTAATTGGACAAAAAAGTCAGAAATGGTAAAATAAATTTTTCCAATTTTTTTATTTTTTAATAAAAATACTGAGTAGTGTTGACTCGGCGATATGGTCCAATCAGCGGAGGCCACATCACTCAGTCCACAAGATTCTAGAGAATTATATACTTCTCTAGAATTCCCTAAATTATTTTAGAGAATTCTAGACTTCTCTCGAAAGCTCTAGAATTTTCTACAATCTCTCCAATTAAGGAGGGATCCCAACAAGAAATACATTTTTCATCGGTTTGACAGGAGCAATAAAATAATGTTAAAGTGATGATTAAGCTCTTCTATCTTTCTGAAATTGTCAAGATTTTATTTCAACACAGGATCACAGTGAGTAAAATATACAACGCTATTAACGTTGTCTTTCCCGTATCAGATCATTGCAATCAATTCAGGGCGTAGCTACATGCATAAGAGTGGGGCAATTTAAAAAAAAATCGTATAACAATTCGTTATATTTTTAATGTATGATTCCACTAAAATAAAAAATTATCCCCATAAAAAATTAATCAAACTAGAAATTGAAATTAAATTTAAAAAAATTAAAAATTGACCTCACTCGTTAAATTTTCTGACTACGCTGCTAGCAATCATCAAGGAGAAACTAGATCAAGACCCATGGATGCACTACAATATTCCAACCCTAACCTCTTCTTCTTTTAATTCTTTTGGTTCTTTAGAATTAATTTTCACATCAATAATTATAATCGGTCAACAAGTCAATTATTTTTTTTTTCGTTAATTTTTATTACACTTGTATCTTTAGGACAAATGATGTTCGGGTAGAGTTAGTTTATATCACCTGATACGTTCTCACTAGATTGACTAACCAAAGTTTCAAACAGATAATTGAATAATAGCTAAAAACTAATGTTGTAATGAACCAATATTGGTGTTTATTTGCAAAAATATCCGAAATTTGTCCCCGTTACATTCGTTGGACCATGATTTTTTAACGTGGAATATAATGAGTACGTCTCTAAAACAAAACAAAACAAAACAAAAAGACAAAGTACAAGAAATAAATTGGAATTTGGTGTCAGAAAAATATAAATGGAAGACAGAGCTAATAGCAATATCACTTATTATTAATGTTACAGTGATTAGATAATCGATCTTCACAATTTCACTGATCACATTCCTCCCATAAATTCGGTCATCACCATAATGGTAAAACAATAACTGTCCACGTATTGGACGTTGGGTAAGAGAGAAGGGATGGGAGATTTGATTGCTCGAATGCAATCATCAGTATCTGTCCCGCCGCTTGCCGCCTCAACACCCGCCATAGGGTAGTCGCCGATCGCGAAATAGGCCTGAGTTTTCAGAAGGTGTCTACCTGTAGCTATCAAAGATCGGTTGCATGCATGCAGACTTTCCTTTAGTTGAGGGTCGGTTGCTTTGCTAAGAAGGACGTTGTTTAAATTATGTGTCCTAGTGTTGTTGACTATGGCGTTCTTGATGGCGATCCTGCATAGGGGCACAACGTCAAGTCGGGCAGCGCCCGGGATGGAGCGCAAAATTTTTTGACACAAATCAGGGTCTCCGACATGGGGTTCGGAGCAAATTATGTCTATATTATCTGCTGTTACGACAGATAATGCAACACACAGGATGGTTACTACAAGTAGTGGTTGCCCAGAAGACATGTTTTTCTCTGGCCCTTGATTATTCTAATTTCCTCTTTTTTTTTAGGTCTATTTGAGTGATTATACAGTCATTATGTGAGACTCTTTAAATAATAGAATGTTAGAAAGCTTTTATAGAAGGTTAATAATTGATTCAGTTCATTTTAGAACATACCAAAAGATATCTTACAAACTAACAAAGCCATTGATGGTAAATGTACATGGTAGGAACTTATCCCAAAAAAAAATGCTTATAATAGAAGAGCTCCTTACCAAAATAATAAAATAAAATATGGTAGGACATTTATATGCAAGATGTGAATTACCATAAATTATTGGAAAGTTGTGTTATTTTAAAAGTTTTCTGAAAACATACCATAAATATTATTAGATAGAACTATTAAATTAATTAACCTATAATTATTTATTTATATTAATTGATATTTGACTCATTAAATTGGCTAATCCACATTTAAATTGGATATGACACATCAAAAAGATGACTAAAACTTTTCAAATAAGTACTTCACACGACACATTTTTAATGACTCGAATCTGATGAAGCAACCGAATTACAGTTGATAGTTGAAAAGAAATTGTCTTCAAGAAGTTGAGAGAACTTATCCAAGGGATGGATGAACTTTCTAATAAAACTAAAGTGTTAATTTATTTTATTTATAATTTTAATAATCTTCCACAATAAAAACTCAGGGTTGGCGGGAGATGAGAATATAACATCTTTGGCTTTCCTTTCCTGGATTATTTTCTTTACCCATTTGAATTCTTGTAATAACAATAAGCATATACCTATCAAAAAAATTGTCGAATTAACAGCAATACGATATCTCAACTCGTTGATATTCATGTCACTAAATATTTCATTGTTTGCCAATGAAATATTTGAGATCGTACAACGCTTATCTTCCATGATCCATCCAGACATCCTGAAAGAAACAGCTCGATGCCGAAAATGTTGTATCTTAACAAGTATAAGTTATTTAAAAGTCGAGCAATGTCGTATTAA
This sequence comes from Hypericum perforatum, assembly GCA_012979155.1. Classification (NCBI taxonomy): domain Eukaryota; kingdom Viridiplantae; phylum Streptophyta; class Magnoliopsida; order Malpighiales; family Hypericaceae; genus Hypericum; species Hypericum perforatum. The sequence continues at coordinate 13,481 of SOPF01026057.1, forward strand.
TCTCATCAATACAAAAAAAACTCCAGATTTTCTATTCGCAACATTGCTAGATGGCATCACTCGTTTTCCCAATCGGACCCTTTTCATAGATATGAAATTAGGTTGAATCCTCATATCATCAGAACCATCCAAACTCAGTCCACTCACAGACATACATACACGAAACACAAAGTGAAAAGAAAACCAAAGACAAGACAAGTTCATTTTCCGGTGCCAAAAAGCCCGTCCTGAAGCCTCTGGCAGTCTACCAAGTAGGCGAACCCATAAGCCAGGTTCTTGAGAGTGGCCTCGTGCAGGTCCGGGTTCAACGTGGCCGTGGCATCCGTCGAGAAGAACACCCTGAACCCTCTCACAAAGGCCTCGCGGGCTGTCGTTTCGCAGCACAGGTTGGTCATCACGCCAGCCACGATCACCTCCTTCACGCCCATCTTTGTCAGCCTCTCCTCCAACCCCGTCCCCTGGAATGCGCTGTATGTGTTCTTCTCCACCACCTCCTCTTCTTCCTGCACTACATGTCAATTTCATCATACAAAAAAAAAAACCATGTCAACTTCAAAAGCATGTCTCTTTTTTTCACGTAAATATTTCACCTAGTTTATCTGCTAGGGTGATCATGAATTCATGAATTGAATTTCAATTAGATTCGTAAAAAAATTGATTGGAGTCGAACCATATGCCAAATTTGTGTAAAAACTCTGTCCTCGAACGAATTGACTACGAATCATAATTTTCATAATTTGAATTCGTTCGAATTAGAATCATGATCATCGTAAATTGGGTTGATGTTCACGACTTTAAATCTGCTAACGGGTTCGTGTGACTATAGCCATGAACAAGGGATCAACTGTTCTAGTACCATCTATTTTCACAACTAGCAAGGCTTCACTGGAATTAATTTCCGACAGAGGAATCAGAATCAAATTCTCGGAAAACGAAATCAGAAGGGAATTAAGGAAACTCGCCTTAGTAACACGGCTGCGTACAGCGGGAACCAACTGAGACTCGAAGGTGCCGTCGAGGATGAGTTCGCCACCCCACCACTCCCCGAGCATGCCGTGGTCGGAGGGGGACACGTGGCGGTGGCGGGTGAAGAGGACGGGGACGGAGGCGCGCCGGCAGAGGTCTACGGTGGCGAGGAGGTTGGGCATGATGGGGTCCGCCATGGAGGCGAAGTAGTTCTGAACGTCGATCACCAGGAGGCAGCTCGATCGGCGGTCCGGGTCCCGCCGTCGGGTCTCGTAGTCCCTGTATGATGGACACGTCAGCGAGGACATTCTTCGGTGAGGCTTACTTTGAGCGACACGGGTGTGAATTGGCACAATTTTGTTCTTTTTAAAAAAAAAAATTTTGCGAAAATGACCATTTGGTCCACTGGTATTGTTCTAATCATGTGGGGTGAAGTTCATGGACTTGACTCTTGAGCATTTCTGACGTAATAGAATAGGATTTAAAATAGAATTTAGAAAGAAAAAAAAAACAAAATTTTCCAAACTTCACAGAATTGATCCACCGAATTGTAGAATAGATGTATGATTCGGTTGGCATTTTTAAAAAATAATAATTGGGTGATTGGTATGATGTGTGGTCCCCTGTGTCTTTCTGGGATGTTCTTGAAAGTTAGGGATAAGTTGCCGTTTGGTACTAGATTTCTTTGGTTTGGTGATTTGGGTCTTCCAATTCTGTGAATCACCAAATCGAATAATTGAAATTCAGGTTAAGATTGTTTATGATAACCAACATAAATGAATCCAAAATCTTGGTTAAATTTAATAATAGTACACTGATAACTTTGTTACATCAAAAATATTTGTATCCTCTTTTTTTCGAGAAAAATTATGGTGGATGAAATTTCTTGAATTTTTGTTATTTTTTATATGTGAAATTAAAATTTTGTGTCTAAAAAATATTAGAAATTAAAGTTTTATCGTCCCCCCCTGGTTTGTCGTACTCTGGCTTCTTCCGAGTGTGTTTTGGACTTTGAGCCCAACAAGTATGAGAAAACCCAATGGGCTTCATTGGGCCTTTTTTGCGATAAAACTTCACAGATTTCCGTGACGCTTTATAAATATACTATTAAAAGCTGTCTTGGGTTCAATTGGAGGTAGCTAACAGAAAATAATTTAGAAAGAGGGAAGAAACGATGTCGTATTTATTGCCGCACTTGCACACGGGATGGGCGGTGGACCAGGCGATCCTGGCCGAGGAGGAACGACTGGTCGTCATCCGTTTCGGCCACGACTGGGACGAAACCTGCATGCAGGTAGTTACTTACTTCCACTCCCCTCATTCTCCTTCCCCTCAATTCAAAACCCTATAATTCGATTCCCTTTCTAGGAATTCCAATTACCAGGGATCAATTCCACTCGCCTTCGTGTTCCTGCTACGCTACGCTAAGTTGCTGCTTTTCGCCCGTTATCATGATTATATGGGAAATTCCTTAAATGTCCTTATATGTTTAAATGTTTATTTATTTATTAAGGGCATTTAGGTAATTTTTCACCTCATTAAGCGACCCAAATCAAGTGGGTGTCCCAAGTTTGGGACCTGAGTCTGTGGGTTTAGTAGATTTTGAGAATCGAGTAGTTAACCTTAGTCTGTGGGTTTTAAGTTAGGGACCTAAGAGATGCTTCTAGCGAGGTTGGTAAAGCTTGGCCCTTTAGTCATGTTATTTTGTTGGGTAAGGGGTATCGCCTTGAAACATCGATCGAGATTTGTTTTGGAGTCCATATGCGATTAGGTTGTGGCCCTTGATGTTTTGGCGCTGGATCCGAAAGGTTATTTTGCCTATTGCTCGGGTTTTTTTCGCAGGGGTGGATTAGTTGACTTCGAGATTAGAGTAGTTAACTTGTGTCTGGGGGATTTAAGTTGGAAACCTGAGAGATGTTTCGTGTTTGGCTGGTAAAACTTGTTCTTTGGACATGTATTTAAATTGAGTACACACCGCCCATGAAACATAGTCGATATATGTTTTGGTGTCTGAAGGGGTGGTGTTTCTTGTTGGCCTGGTCTGTTGGCCTTGTTAGCAATTTTTCTGGTGGTCTGTCTGTATTCTATAAAGGAAACAGACAGACCTGGTCTTTCGGATGCTAGTAGCTGGCTTGGTGTCATCAAGTCTCGAGCTCTTGAAAGCCCTGGTTAGCATAGTATTTTAACCTTGTTAATATTTGAAGATGTTATTGTTTGCCTTTAGTTTGCAGGAAGGTGTTGGTGCATAAGAAACGTACTCTGGTTACTTCCGTCTCATTCTGATTATATGTTGATTGAACTGCTTTTGTGGAGCACTTCCTGTCATAATGCTCAAACTTCTGTGATTATATGTGACAGATTCTCTCGCTGACCATGTTTTATTGTCTTTCTACCAGATGGATGAAGTCCTATCCGCAGTTGCCGAGACGCTAAAGAACTTCGCTGTGATATACCTAGTGGACATAACTGAGGTTCCAGATTTCAACACAATGTATGAGCTGTATGATCCCTCCACCGTGATGTTCTTCTTCAGGAACAAGCACATCATGATCGATCTCGGAACCGGAAACAACAACAAGATCAATTGGGCTCTCAAGGACAAGCAAGAATTCATCGACATTGTTGAGACCGTCTACCGGGGTGCCAGGAAGGGCCGTGGTTTAGTTATTGCCCCCAAGGACTACTCCACCAAGTACCGCTACTGAGTTCTTATTGATGGTATCTCTAAGATCTCTGTATTTGCCCAAATGCTCGATTCGAACTTGTATGAATATTTTGAGCAAACTTGAAACCGTGTGTATTGACAAACCAATTGAAAGTGAGACTTGCTTGACAACCACATTTGCTTTATTCTCGTATATTCTCGAGTTGAACCGGCTCAAGCTTAGTATCGGGACATATTATAGCTTACGTCTAACCGTTCGGGCCAGGTCTACTACTAACAAGCCAATTACATACCATGTAACCCCAGCTAGAGCAGCCTGCACCCAGTAAGTGTCAACAATATCTTGCAGAAGAGAGCCTTCTGTTTGCTCAGTTAACTTGCCGGTTGCGGCCGCCCCTGTACTCCCTGCTTGCAACCGTACAACGGCTGCTGCAAATATAGCCGTCAGCACTGGAAATCCCAGTCTTACTGGATTCCATTCGTTGTATTGCTCTTCTATTTGGTTGCTCTGCTCCGACCCTTCGGTTGTTTCGGTTTCTTCAGTGACAGAGGCCTGGATCGGTGCTGAAAGTGCGTCGGTTGATGGAACCTGATACTCTTCCCCGAGCATGGAGCTCGAATTGCTTCCACGCTCCAATCTTGGGTTCTCGCTTGCTTGCTTCCATGCTGCAGCAGCTTTCCGAAGCTTCTCGATGTTTGCTTCTTCTCTTCTTTGGGCATCATGGGGTGTGTTCTGCAGAGTTCCATACACCGCACCTCCTGCTATTGGCGATTCCCAGTCTAACCAATAGGTGATCGATTCTATAGTACGGATTGCCGATAATCTTGCTTCGTTAAGGATGTCTTTCTCCTGAACGATACACAAAATCACAACCAGATCAGCATTCTTCTTGCAGCAGTAGCTTCTATTGATTGACATTCATCTCATACTTGGATAATTGGTTTCTAAATTGTTGACGCTAAGCATGCCAAGGTGAAGTCACTCGAGACTGACCTCAGAGCTAGTGGCATTCGCTTCGTCAATCTTCTTGGCATTCGCTTCGTCAATCTTCTTGGCATTCGCTTGCTCCTGTGCATTTTGCAGAAAGAGAGAAGACGGACAAGTTATAACAGCCTACACAAATTCTCAAACGTTGAAGAACACCATAAGATTAAAGGTTGGCTAACCTTATCATAAGCCGAGCGAGAGGTAGGATCGGACAGGACCCTGTAAGCTTCGTTGAGTACGATAGCCATGTCATGTCCCGGCGGTCCAACAATGTCGGGGTGGCACCGTTTCTGAAGCGTACGGTACGCCATTTTGATCTCAGATTGATGGGACAAGCAATCCACACCAAGTAGATCGTACAAGTCGAAGTCTTTGATCGAAGTGAAGCGAGTTGAGGAAGGGGAGGAAACTGACCTGCATCTTACTGAACTATGTTCCATGAACCTTCTTGGATGGGAAAAATTAAAGGGTGGTCTAATTGTAGGAGTTGGAAGGAGTGAAGGAAGGCAACCTGTTGGCATTTTGGTTTTGTTCTTGGGGATGAAGAAGAGAGGAAGAACCAGAAGCCTAGAAGCTAAGACCTGTGAGGTTTAATGGTGACCATTATTTTCATAGATTTGATGATAAACCCACCAAAAAGGAAGAGAAGAAGACAAAAAAATCCAACGAGTGTATGGTATTAAGACCATTCTTACCGAATTAAAATCTATATATAGCCTATAAGGCCCCCCACGTTTGGACTGTCTCCAAGATAAGGCTGCAAGATATTTTGTTGAGAAGTATTCTATCTCTTGTCTGTGTAGGCCCTAAAACAACTTCTAACGCGGTGCATTGTGTTATTAATATTGGTTAGCATTTTTTTAATTAGTTAATTAAAAAAAAGAAGAATAACAAGATTGTCTGCAATCTTGTTTCATTTTCTGGGAGAACTTTGGAGGATCCGGACAAATCATACTTGACTAATAAACAAGCTCTTACCTTCATGGCATGCCTTTATTCTGTGCTCAATAAATTAAAAGTTAAAACTCAATAATGAAGGATCATTTCATGTTGTAGTGCAGTTACGGTTCAACTGACAATCGCTAATTACAAAAATTAAACTGACTCTAGACTACCCTAAGCAAATATATATAAAAGAAAGTCGAACAAACAAATCAAGAAAATTTCTGCTAAAATCCGTTTAGTGAGCGCATAAATTAAGTAACAAGATTCTCTCATCAAATTATGGATCTGCAACTTAGTAGTTACATCTACATGTTGTATCAGTAATAGAAATTAGGATCCGAGTCTTCAGGTCTCAAAATCTTGTAAGATTAATACAAAATAAGATTGCTGAAGAGAATCTTGTATGCTTTGACCATAACGGAATCTTTTAGTGCAGTATCCCTCCCCTATACCTAATATTATTATGAAATTCAACAGATAATCACTCAACTTGATATAAATTAATTCCAACTCAAGCCCAAAACCAGACAAGTCAAGAGCATTGATCATTTAATAATAAATAAATTTCCAAATCACACCAAGCTAACCAGAAACTGAAACAAATTAACTTGTATATAGAAGAGTCATCACGTACATCCACACACTTGAGTAAGAAAAATGAAAACCAAATAAGTTAATTTATAAGAATTATTACAAAACAGATAACTTATGTACGAGACTCATATAACTTATTTAGAAGACTCGTCGCTTCCGCACATTCCAATGATTTGTAGGTATTATATTGTCCAGGAGCATAAAATCTTCAAGGGAGAGCTCGACATAGTTAAGACCCCAATCTTCCAAATAGTCATAGTTTGCTATAGGTTGGCCGTTGATGAAAGCGAACAAATTAGAAGAAAAAAAACTCAAAATTTTAGAATTGGAAAAATTCTAATTTACATAAATTTATTCGCGACAACTTATAATCGTATTTATTTTTAAATTTGTCTTTAAAATATTTGAATTTTAATTGTAATTATGAAAATTCGAATTTCAATTTTATTTGATTCCCCATCAAGATTTAGTAGTTTGTTTTTTAGCGACACATCGCACAAATAGTTGGCAAGTATAATCTATTGTTATCTAACTTAAAACATAATTTAGCTGTCGGATACCATTTGGTCCAGTGACATTGGGGTGGGGCGGGGTTTTCAGGGTTCGACTCTTGGCATAAGCATTTCTGATGTAATAAAATAGGATCTAAAAAAAACATAATTTAGCCACCTCACCTCTTTTTTAAACTCGATTAGTCTCTACATAATAAAATTTAGTTTACGGATTGGGTGGACAGGCAAAGCAAATTAGGAATTTTTCTAAGGTACTGTCCAAATATAATTCCAGAGATTTCGTTCTCTTAGAAAATCAGTAGGACGATTTGCCTTCGCTTTTTTTGATGGAAAGACAGATTCTCTTAGGAAGGTTAATAAAAATTTGTTGACTTTTCAACGCTTTGCATCTCTTCTAGGAAGAAGTTCCCCTTTTTTTTTGGGGAAAAAAAGTCCTCGCACGCAAATTGTTGACTCTTCTTCTTCTCTCTTTTTTCAATGATTGAAAAAAGTACATCAGAAAAAGTGTCAGATTCATATGATTCGGGTTTTTTAAAATCTTTAGAATAGTTTAAATTCGAACTATAAAAAATATTTTAACAAAATTGGCAAAAAAAATATATAATTTTATTACACTAATGGTTATAACTTCTGTTTCCTTGAGCAAAAACAACTTCTTTGGGCACATATATTTCCTAGTTGTTTGACAAATATTTCACCCACGTGTAGTCATCATATATATATATATATATATATATATATATATATATAAAAGAAAAGAAAATAGCAATTCATTAATTATGTGATGGGGACGAAGCTGAATTCTTATTCCTGGATAAACATGATCGGTTGTCTTGTCCGAAAGCGGCACTTAGCCTTACTCGACATTTTCGGCCCTTGACAAGTCCCTTTGGAAGGATTTAGATCACCCACGCTCGTGACCTCGTTACAGTGTCGTGTCTTCACTCTATGTTAGCGATGTTCATGTTCTCAATTTTCAATCCACAACAGTGTCTTCATTGCAGTGCTACGCTTGGACGCCACATCATTTTTTTCCATCTCATTTTTTTTAAATTTAGTTAATTCTACTAAACTCGAATATGATTTCGAGTAACTTGGAAAACGCTAAATTTGAGTACAAACAAAATTTTGCAAAATGAAAATTTTATTCAACATTGCAAATTACAAAAGAAACTACGAAATTCAAGAAATTATTTTAGAAAATGCAAATTACATAACTAACTACATACATATGTATCAGTGGTCATGAAGTTTTATAGAGATCCTATGCGTTGAGTAGAGTATTCGTAATTTGTGGAGGTGCTGTTGCCGGGTCTTTCATTGATGAATTCTTCCGAATAATAAAGACCATATCCCTCCCGTTCATCCTCCATTATCATATTATGCAATATGATACATGGAAGCATAACTTTTTTTTAACTGCACAATTTTTTTTTCAAACGGTTATGAACCGCACAAATTTATAATTTTTTTAAATGATTTTGAATCGCACAAATTTTTTTTAACCTCAAAAGTCTCGAAAAGTGTTAAATGGTAGAAATAATTTTTAAATTTTTTTCTAATTTTTTTCTAATTTTTTTCAATTTTCTAAAAAATTTAACACAAAAAAAACTGATTGGACTAACGTGGCCGATGTATCCTAATCACCGCGGGCCACATCGGCAAGATTGCCAGCCTAGCCCGAGGGCGAGGTGTGCTCGCTGACATACGAGGGCATGCTCGTGTGGCAGTGAGGGCTCGCCATGTGGCGAACTAGGATTGCACGCCCCGGCCACTACGAGTGGTTTTAGGGATGGCAAAAAGACACATACCTTATGGGTCAAACCTTACCCTACCTAGTAGGTCTTAGGGTCACGCATCATGGGTAGGGTATGAGTTTGTGTATATTAATTTTAATAGGTTCTGAGTCTAGATTGTGTCGATATATACCAAGACTCAGACCCTACCCATAGACTCATTAGTTAGACTCTACCCATATATCTATTAGTTAGTTTTTAGAAAAAAGTTCACTTTAGTACCCTGTGGTTTCACGGATTAACACTTAGCAACATATGGTTCAAAAATCATCCAAAACAACCCTGAGATTTCAAAAGGACCTCACGGCCAGTAGTAACCTTGCCCGGAACCAAAATGACGTTGTTTTACTATTGACATGGCATTCCAACTCATTTTTCCCCTCCACGTCTCTCCCTCATTCCTTCTTCTTCCTTCTTCCCCTTCTCATCTTTCTGGCAGCCAAAACTACCCTTCACCAATACAAAAGAAATTAAAAAACCTCATAAACATTCTTAAGCACTATAAAAGTCACAAACACGCTCTTTCTCTCTCTCTCCCCAACCCCATCCCCAACAAATGGAGAGCATCAACTCCTTCAAAGGTTATGGCAAGGTAGACCTAGTAGAAGAGAAGACATTCCAGTGAAAAACTCGTCATCGCCGACCCAGGCTCCTGCTTCTCTAGCATCTCTGAAGTGGAGGCCAACTCCACCAACTCGGAGGCCATATTCAAGATCTTGCTGATGGTCCTCGCCGATGGGCTTGCCAAGGTTTGGGGGCTCTCGGACAAGCTAGTTGGCAAGGTCAACGACGAGGTGTTTAAGGCCGCACTCCAAGTGTGCGCCTCCATGTTTGACAACACCGTTGAGAGGTTGAATGACTCAGTTTCGGCGATGGCTGTCAGAGAAGGGGAGAAGGTTATGTCGGCGTCTAAGATTGATGATAAAAATCTTGGTTTTAAATTATTATTAAGCTATTTATATATGAGATTGAATTTGGTTTTTGAACAATTTCAACAATTTTTAACTTTTAAACATTTTCTAAATTTGTGATCGATGGACATAGATTTACTTTCCAGTAACAAATTTTGTTAGCTTTGGACTGGTCCCTGATAAATTTTATGGACACCTATGAGATTTCATTAATCTGGTGGATAATTTTGTGGTGCTCTTGGGGAAGGAGGAAGAAGATGAGAGGGGGAAGGAGGAAGAAGAAGGGAAGAGAGAGAGACGTTGAGGGGGAAGGAGGAGGAAGCAGGACACGTCAGCAACAATATGTCAGCAATTACTTTGAGTTGGAATGTCACGTCAACAGTAAAATGATGTCGAATACCACGTCAACAGTAAAATGATGTCGTTTTGGTTCTGGGCAAGGTTACTGCTGCCCGTGAGGTCCTTTTGAAACTTCAGGGTTATTTTGGATGATTTTTGGACCACGGGTCGCTAAGTATCATTCCGTGAAATCACAGGGAACTAACATGAACTTTTCCCTTTTTATTATGAAAATATCATAGTACATATAGAAATTAACTAAAAACTTATAATGCCTAATTAGACAAACCTAATAACTAACCAAAAAATCTTAATGCCTAATCAAAAAAGGTAATTCGATAATGATATATTTTATTAAGTTTGTGGTTTTAAATAATGTGCTTAAATTTGATATCTTATTTTACTAAGCAGATTGAGTACGTAGAATATGCAAATAGTGTGGAATATGCTTTTGTTATTAATGATGTCGACAGTGAAATTCTAGGTATATATAATTCTATTTTTGATTAAAATATCAAATTTTAAATAGCTAATTAAGTAATTAAATTTGATATTCAAATGTAAAAGAAATCAAAAAAAATCAAAATACATGAGCAATAAGAGAACAATAACACTTATGAGTTTATTGATAACACTTATGAAAAGTTAGCAAAAATTTATTTTATTTTTGAACTTTATATTTAACACTTATGAGTTTATTGATAACTTTTGGACCATGTTTATATAATTGATTTAAATTTAGTTTGATATCTTTTTTATATAGACTTTATTTTTTTCTTAATTTTTATATGGATTATATTAAAATTTAAAAAATTATGGTATAAACTAGCATATCTATGGATAAGACATGTATCTTTGATTACACCTTAGGGTCTCGGTCATGATCTTTCTAAAACATGTCCATAAGGCTGTAGGTAAAGTATGGATCCGACTACAAAAACTTAAATATGAGTTGAATTCTATTAATATCCTACCCTATCCTACCCATTGTCATCCCTGTAAACTGATGTTATTTTCTTTGCTGTTTTGGACAAGTGGTTTTATTCTGTTTTATTTAGGTAGGAGTTTCAATTTTCCTACCTCTATATAATGAGGTTATGTGTGTTCGTCTCATTCAAGTATTTTATTATTAAAGTTTATCCCAGGATTTCTGCCCAAAACTTGTATCGTCTCTTGAGTATTTAGCAAAATACATGGATTCGGTGCTTTTCGTTGTGTTCGTAAACTTCCGCATGCATCATTATGTCTTATGTCGTCATTTCTTACACACTCTTAAGTCTGTCCTATATATCTATCTGCATATTTCGGTTAAGTTCTTTTGTATCCATGATTAACACTAGTTTTCCCCTTTGGCTATCTAAAATAATACACGATAATTCTTGATAATTCTCGAATGTAAATATCAGTGTCTCAAAAATTTGAAACCCAGTTTGATCATGGAGCTCGTAGAACTCATCTACCTAGCTCTAACCACCATCTTCCTAACATTGGCATACCAAATATTTCGCTCGAAAATAACCAAAAGAAATAACCCACCAAGCCCACCGTCTCTCCCATTGTTGGGCCACCTCCACCTCCTCAAGCCACCCCTCCACCGAACCTTCCACGACCTCTCCCTCAAGTACGGCCCGGTGTTCTCCTTCAAGTTCGGAGCCCACCCGGCCGTGATCGTCTCGTCCTCGTCCGCAGCCGAGGAATGCTTCACGAAGAACGACCTCGTCCTGGCCAACCGCCCAGACTTCATGACCTTCGCCAAGTACCTGAACTACAACAACAGCACCATCAACTCCGCGTCATACGGAGACCACTGGCGGAACCTGCGTCGCATAGGCACGACGGACATATTCTCCCCACTCCGACTGAGCGTATTCCTAGGCACCCGTCAGGACGAGGTTAAACGGTTGGTGAGAAAATTGGGATGGAAACGGGTAGGGCAGGGCGAAGATTTTGGTAATGTTGAGCTCAGATCCGTGTTAACGGACCTGACATTCAACGTGATCATGAGAATGGTCGCGGCGAAGAGGTACTATGGGGACGACGAGGTTACAAACAGGGAGGTAGCAGGAGAGTTCAAGCAGGTAATAGATGATATTTTTAACCTGAGTGGGGTGGGCAACAGAGAGGATTTTTTACCGTTGGTGAGATGGGTAAGTGGGGGTAAATTCGAGAAGACGGTTAAAGAAGTTGCCGAGAGGGCCGATAGGTTCTTACAAGGGTTAATAGAGGAGCATAGGAACAAGGAGGATGAGACAAGTGGAGGAATTTCTACCATGATCGATCATCTACTTTCTTTGCAAGAATCTCAACCGGAATATTACAGTGACACCACTATCAAAGGTCTTGTCCTGGTACGTTATGCTCTATTTTTATTTAAAAATGATCAGTTAGTTGATTGAATATATTTTATGTCACATATTATAATAATATTGCTAATGATTTTTGTTTTGTAATTTGTGTAGGTAATGATGTTAGCCGGGACAGACACATCAGCGATTACGATAGAATGGGCGATGGCTAATTTGGTTAATCATCCGGAAATCTTAGAAAAGGCGAAGAACGAATTGGATGATCAAATTGGACAAGAACGACCGCTCACCGAATCTGATCTTCCCAATCTACATTATCTCCAGAATATCATATCAGAGACCCTTCGATTGTATCCGTCGGTTCCACTTCTGTTGCCCCACTACTCCTCGGATGATTGCACCATCAGAGGCTACAACGTGCCCCGCCACACGATGGTCATTGTCAATGCGTGGGCCATCCACAGGGATCCGGCTTTTTGGACTGATCCGGAAACTTTTAGGCCCGAACGATTTGACGATGAGGCTACAAAGGAAGTCCACAAGGTGATGCCTTTTGGGCTTGGGAGGAGGGCATGTCCTGGTGCTGGGATGGCTCACCGCGTGGTGGGCTTGACCCTAGCTTCCCTTATCCAGTGCTTTGAGTGGAAAAGAATTAGTGAGGAAATGGTTGATATGGCCGAAGGGAAAGGGACCAACATGCACAAAGCCAAGCCCTTAGAGGTCATGTGCAAACTACGTCCCATCACGTTGAATCAGCAGATAACTTGATAATTCAAGTTAGACAACTGAAATTTGAATAGAGAGGAAGCTATTTTCATGTTTATTGCCAGTTTTTAATTCCTATATTACTACAAGAGATTAGTATGTTTCGGTTATGTACTGAATTGGACTTTTTTTCATTTACTCGGTGTTTGTAGAACACAAACTCTATTTTTTTCTTACGACACGATACAAGAATCAAGATGATCAAAATAATCGGAGTAGGATGCATTAATCATGCAAATTTCGATTGGTGACTCCGTTTAGGATGCACTACTCCTAGCCACGTGGCAGATATTCGTGTCTGACATGCCCCGTGGCTGGTACGTAGTATCCACATGGCGAACATGTATTGTCCGGTATGTCATGTGGCATTCCACGTGTCAATCAGTTAATGGCTGGGTTTCTCTATAAAAGGAAAAATCTGAGTGAATTAAAATGAACTTTGCTACCAAGAAATCTACTAAAAAAACCTCAGATTAGTTCTGAAATTTTAATCAGATTTTCAATCGAGGAAATCTCGTGAAAATCAATTATGTGTCCAATATAATGTAACCATAATTCGACCAGCACAAAGAGATTGTTGATCTGATCCTATGGACCTTCACGCTTTGACAAGTACGTATTGTTTAATTAACAAATTAATTTATTAATTAATTAGGTTTAACATATAATTACTCATTAATTACGAGTCAAATCTGTTTTTTTTATAGAGGTGAAGTTAGATATATACTTAATGAAGTTTGTACATCCTATTGGTAGTCGGTGTCGTCTCTTGCGCTATTATTCAGCCTCATCGTTCGTTGTTCTCACCACCTATTTTCCAGTGAGGATGGAGGAAAAAGAGAAAAAGAAAAGCAAAAAGGGGAAGGAGGAGGAATTTGCGGAGGATTATGTAAAAAATGGTACAAAATAATTCTAGACTATTTTATACATACAAGACGTAATCTGAAATATGTATAATGTCGAAAGTCTATTTTAACATTTGGAATTCTCTCTAACCATTTGAATTCTTGTTATATCTCAAGTGAATATAAGTTGTTATATCTCAAGTGAATATAAGTTTCTTTAACATTTTTACCATTTTATATTAATTTAAATAGCACCAGCATGCTCAATTCTTATTTAAATTTGCGTCTTGTAATAACAATAAGCATATACCTATCCAGAAATTTGTCGAATTTCAAACTAAGTAAATTTTTAATAGCAATACGATATCTCAACACGTTGATATGAACACGATGATATTCATGTCACCAATTGTGACCTTCCAAGAGTCGGAGACGTCCTGAAATAAATAGCTCCAGGCCGAAAATGTTATACCTTAACAAGTGTAAGTCATTTAAGAGAGAAAAATGTCATGTTAATCTGAGCAATACCAAACCATGTTTAAGGAGTTTTATAAATGCAGATTTTCTATTCGCAACATTCCTAGATAGCATCACTCGTTTTCCCAATCGGACCTGTTTCATGGGTATGAATATGTAATTTTACAATACTGGTAACCGCTCTTCTCGCATTGTAACTTTCTTGCCAATCTCCTACCGTTGTCTACGTGGCGTCTTTAATGCGTCAGCCAATAACATTTTGCCTTGTCATCCCACTAGTCAGCTGTACGCGCGCTGATTACTAAACACAGACTAGCGGTGGACCAGGCAATCCTGGCTGAGGAGGAACGACTGGTCGTCATCCGTTTCGGCCACGACTGGGACGAAACCTGTATGCAGGTAGTTAGTTACCCCCACTGTCCTCCTTCTCCTTCCCCTCAAATCAAACCCTAAAATTCTATTGAACTACTTTTGTGGAGCACTTCCTCTCCTATGCTCAAACTTCGTTGGGTACAGGTTGATTTTGCTCACTCTCCGCACTTTCTGTTGCTTGCTTCTTTCCTTGGAGATACTAAGCTCTCGTATTTTCAGATTCTTTCCATATTTCTTGCGCTTCTTCTTAGGGGGTTTAGTTAATTTTGAGAATCGAGTAGTTAACCCAAGATCGCAACCAGATTAATATTCTTCTTGCAACAGTAGCTTCTATTTTTTTAAGTAAAAATGATTTATTAATACCAAAAAGAGAAGAACAACAAAACAAAAGGAAAAATAACTTCAGGACAAAAACGAGTAACAGACAAACTCTTAACTAACTCCAAATAATGTTTAAAAGTCAAATCAAGCCAAAATTCAGTTATCATCGAACTTTTAAGAATCTCAAAAAAATCTAGCTCTTTATTGTCAATCTCGCAAAGCGTCCTATCCCACCAAAGTTATTCGCGTGTCCTACACTAAATAGAGTACTTGAGAAATTCTTAATCACATTGTTTATCTTCGAAAATTACCTTATTTTGAAGCAGCTGGCTCCAAACAACGAATACCAAACCTTTCCTAAAAATCCACCCACTTTCGAGTCCGCACCAGGTCGACAATGTTGAATTACAAGAATGAAAACCACTAAACACCAATTCTCTCTGGTCCACGAAGTAGTCCCAAATCTAATGGGAGAAAGGACATAATAAAAGAAGATGATCTGCTATCTCGTCGACAAAATGGACAAAGAGCGTCCCAAACTTGTATTCTTTTCGTCTTTAATATTACATCTCTTGTTTGGATTCTTCCTTGAATTGAGCCTACCACATAAAACACTCGACTTTTAAAGGGGTTGAGCTTGTCCAAACTTTTAAAGGGGTTGAGCTTGTCCAAACTTTCCTTAAGTCTCTCACTAAAGGAAATTGAACAAAATTTAAAGTCCTCAAATAGTTCCACCATGACTTTGTAGTATACCCGCCATCCGCAATCCTCATACTTGGATATTTAGTATCTAAATAGTTGACGCTAAGCATGCCAAGGCGAGGTCACTCGAGATTGACCTCGGAACTAGCGGTATTAGCTTCGTCAATCTTCTTGGCATTCGCTTGCTCCTGAGCATTTTGCAGAAAGAGAGAAAACGGAAATGTTAAGACAATTTTTACCTTAAAAAAAAGTAGACGATTAGTGCATTTATGCACATAGACGTGCAATATTGACAATCTTAAGATGTTTATGAATTGAATTCGAATTATTTGAAACAAAATTTAATTCAGATTTGAAAAGAGGAGGAGATAAGGGATTGAAAATTTCAAAATTATCATTTATCCCTTACATCCTTCGAAATTAAAAAAAAATGAATCTCATTTCTCTAAATTTTCTCATTCAAAGTTTAATATTTATTTATTTTTATCATATAATTATTTACATAATTAATCATTTATTAGTAATATCTCTAAATGATTTTCACCGATTCACCATTATTTTATTTCGGAACAAGTGATGAACGTCGATAAAATACTTTTTGAACAAATACAAAAAAAATTCAAAACTTTTGAATTGGAAAAATTCTAATTTAGATGGATTTATTCGCATTCAACAACATATAATTCGCATTTGTATTCAAAATCGGCTTTAAAAGAATTGAATATAAATCTTAATATTAATATTAACAATTAGAATTTAATTTAATTTGATTTATTTTCGATCAAGATTTAATAATTTCTTGTTTTAGAGACACATCGCACAAATTGATTGGCAAGTGTAATCTATTGTTATCTAATTTAAACATAATTTAGCCACCTCACCTCTTTTTTAAAAGTCGATGTCGCCTCTACACAATAAAATTTTAGTTACGGATTGGGTTGACAGGCGAAGTAAGTTAAAGGAATTGTTTTTAAGGTACTGTCCAAATATATTACCAGAGATTTCGTTCTCTAGAAAATCAGTAGGACAATTAGATTTTGCTTTCTTTGACAGAAAAATCAAAGCTACCAAGTCCATATCCACCGAAAGATTAATAAAAATTATTGACTTTTCAACGCTTTGCATCTCTTCTAGGAAAGAAGTTCCACTTGGAACTTCTTTTTAGGGGAAAAGAAGTAAATTCTCCCACGCAAAGAAAAATTGTTGACTCTTCTTCGTCTCTCTTTTCTAAATGATTGAAAAAGGTCCATCAGAATAAAGTGTCAGATTCAAATAATTCAAAGTTTTTAAATTTCTCAGATAACTTAGATTCAAATTATAAAAATATTTGACTAATAATACCAACAAAATATAATATTATTGCACCAAGAGTTATAACTTCTGTGTCCTTGAGCAAAAACAACTTCTGTCCCCACACATTTTTCCCCACTTGTTTGACAAGTATAATAATCACCCACGTGTAGTCATCATATATCTATGGAAACAGCAATTCATTCAATTGCCGACATTTCTTATGTCTTATGTCGTCATTTCTTACGCACTCTTTAGTCTTTTCTATGTATATAAATATATATACATATTTCGATTAAGTTATGTCTATACATTGTTAACACTAGTTTCCATCCTTCGCCATCTAAAACAGAACACTATAATCCTTCCCAGTTTGATCATGGAGGTCGTAGAACTCATCTACCTAGCTCTAACCACCGTCTTCCTAACCTTGGCCTACCAGGTCTTTCGCTCGAAAATAACCAAAAGAAATAACCCACCAAGCCCACCGTCTCTCCCATTCTTGGGCCACCTCCACCTCCTCAAGCCACCCCTCCACCGAACCTTCCACAAGCTCTCCCTCAAGTACGGCCCAGTGTTGTCCTTCAAGTTCGGAGCCCACCCGGCCGTGATCGTCTCGTCCTCGTCCGCGGCCGAGGAATGCTTCACTAAGAACGATGTCGTCCTGGCCAACCGCCCGGACTTCTTGACCCTCGCCAAGCACGTGAACTACAACAACAGCACCATCACCTCCGCGTCCTACGGAGACCACTGGCGGAACCTGCGTCGCATAGGCGCAACGGACATATTTTCCCCACTCCGACTGAGCGTCTTCGTCAGCACCCGTCAGGACGAGGTCCTTCGATTGCTGAAGAAACTGGGATGGCAACGGATAGGACAGGACGAGAGTTTCCGTAAGGTTGAGCTCAGACCCGTGTTCACGGACCTGACGTTCAACGTGATCATGAGAATGGTCGCAGGGAAGAGGTACTACGGAGACGACGAGGTTACAAACAATGAGGAAGCAGTGGAGTTCAAGCAGGTAATAGATGATATTTTTAACCTGAGTGGGGTAGGTAACAGAGAGGACTATCTACCGCTGTTGAGGTGGGTAGGTGGGGGTAAATTCGAGAAGATGGTTAAAGAAGTTGCTGAGAGGGCCGATAGGTTCTTACAACGGTTAATAGAGGAGCTTAGGAACAAGGAGGATGAGACAAGTGGAGGAAATTCTACCATGATCGATCACCTACTTTCTTTGCAAGAATCTCAACCGGAGTATTACAGTGACACTACTATCAAAGGTCTTGTCCTGGTATGTAACGCTCTATTTCTATTTAAAAATATCAATTAGTTGATTCAACAAATTTAATTTCGATATTATAATAATGTTGATAATGGTTTTTGTTTTGTAATTTGTAATTTGTGCAGGTAATGTTGTTAGCTGGGACAGACACATCAGCGGTTACGATGGAATGGGTGATGGCTAATTTGGTTAATCATCCGGAAATCTTAGAAAAGGCGAAGAACGAATTGGATGAACAAATTGGACAAGAACGACTGGTCAACGAATCTGATCTTCCCAATCTACATTATCTCCAGAATGTCATATCCGAGACCCTTCGATTGTATCCGTCGGTCCCACTTCTGTTGCCCCACTACTCCTCGGATGATTGCACCATCGGAGGCTACCACGTGCCCCGCCACACGATGGTCATGATCAATGCGTGGGCCATCCACAGGGATCCGACACTTTGGACCGATCCGGAAGCTTTTACGCCCGAGCGATTTGACGATGAGGCTGCAAAGGAAGGTCACAAGGTGATGCCTTTTGGGCTTGGAAGGAGGGCATGTCCTGGTGCTGGGATGGCCCATCGCGTGGTGGGTTTGACCCTAGCGTCCCTTATCCAGTGCTTTGAGTGGAAAAGAATTAGCGAGGAAATGGTTGATATGGCCGAAGGGAAAGGGACCACCATGCACAAAGCCAAGCCCTTGGAGCTCATGTGCAAGCCACGTCCCATCGCGCTGAATCAGAAAACTTGTTAATTCAATGTGAGAGAGCTGTATTTTGGATAGTGAGAAAGCTATTTACATGAATTTGTATTGCCAGTTATCAATTCCTATACGTTACTATAAGAGATTAGTATGATTTGGTTATATTGAAATGGACTTTTTTCATTTATTTGGTGTTTTTAGAATACAAACTCTATTTTTTTTTTCACACGAGACAAGATGATCAAATTAGTCGGAGTAGGATGCATGCAAATTTCGGATTGGTGACTCTGTTAGGATACGTGGTGCAAAAACAAATTAGCGACGGCCATGTGTGAAATTGCTCGAACCAGATGAGGAGCTTGAATGGGTCACGACGAACGATCAGGAAGGTTCAATGAAGCAGGGTCATTGTCTGGAGGAGGAAAACAAAAAAGTTACTCAACTTAATAAGTGTCCAATTGAATATTCATCTCCATTAAATTAATGTTCAAACACATATTAGGTGATGAGTGCATAGTATCAACATCATAATTTGTTTTTTCGGAGAGAAAAAATAACATGACATTGATTTAAAAGTACACGAGTAATTTCTTGGAGGGGTTTTCATACATGGAGACGGCTCTTAACTAATTGGTGCGGCTATCTAGTGGTGATATGCTTAGGAAATTTTAGTTCATATAAAAAAGGGTTTATTTTTAAGAAAAAATAATGCGATAATAAACTTCTGGTATATTTTATTTTTTATCAAACCCAATAATTATTATTTTGGACGCAGATTTTTGAAGAATATCATGTCTTATGAGATGGAACTATTTTGAGATCATTGTGAGTTAAGTGATTTGCAATTGCTTCATCTTTCTTTCAAGTTCTATGGGCATTTAGGTTAGGAATAATTGTAAATGCCAAACATTTTCTGCTAATCAATTTTTTTTAGTGTTTTGACTAATTGACTTTATATTGTAGTGTGTACGAGGCAATTTTTTTCCTAACTACTTTTTTCTAAAAAATTTGCAGTAACTAAATTTTTTGGGAGGTACTGGCTTTAACCTTGTTATGCTATTGCGTGAGGGAGTCACCACATTGGGGTGGATGGGATCCGAACAGGTGGGGAAGGTTTATTGCTGTATTTATCTTAGTAGTCTGTCTGTACTTTGTAGCCCTTCTTTAATTCTATATTTTAGTATAATACAATTATCTACCCAGAAAAAATAAGACAACATAAGAAAAAACATCAAATTTTGTAAATCCCACAAATAATAAACTATAAATCGTTGTTACGGCTGTAATTAAATTTTATATTTTTCACGAATAACAAGATGTTGTACCTTAACTTTCATCTTTGCCACACACTCAAAGATAAAGGTCAGCAAAAGCCATGGACCAGGTTATGTTTCATTTAAGTACCATGCACCAAACTAGTCCACTCGTCCAAGAAACCCCACAAAAAGTACACCACAAAGATTGATGCCACTAATAATACGCAATTCAGCGGATTGATCTAGATCATAGCCAAATTAATACGCAAATCCACTTTGATTTTAAAGTTGCAGTTGTTTGACAAGTCGAAAACGAAGTTAGATTAGCTAAAAAACCTTGTATTTTCTGAGAGATTTTTTTATTTATAATATTTTATATTCTGTTCTATAATCATTCTGGCATATTTTTTGATAGGTGT
Source organism: Hypericum perforatum (assembly GCA_012979155.1). Classification (NCBI taxonomy): domain Eukaryota; kingdom Viridiplantae; phylum Streptophyta; class Magnoliopsida; order Malpighiales; family Hypericaceae; genus Hypericum; species Hypericum perforatum. The sequence goes on from SOPF01026057.1 coordinate 33,921, forward strand.
GAAGTTAGATATATACTTAATGAAGTTTGTACATCCTATTGGAAATCTCATTCGCCTCCGACGTACAGACTATTTTTGTGACTGAATTTCTTACTTGATATAATATTTAAGGATGACTCGTGCTTCGGAAAATAAGATAGATGGCACTATCTACTCCTTGCACTGAAGTTACATATAATCGATTAATTAGGGTTCGTAATTCGCGATAGTGTCCCTCAAAACCATAATACTTTATTGTCGCCAACCAAAAGACAAGTAAAATCATCCACGTCTAGTCATCATAACCACAATAATTGCATCCAGTGTCATAATTGCCACAATTCATGATCCCTCATTGTCGTCATTGCTTCCGCACTCTGTCCTCTTTCCTGTTTTGTGCAAGTAATAATTCAGCAGTCCCAACATTTTTTCAGTTAATAATTAATGATTGAGTGTTGTTCAAATATTTTAGATTGAATACTAATCATTTAACCAGTTAGTCTTGGAAAATAAATAGTTCATCGTTAATTTAGTATAGATAAACTTGTGTAAATTTGATTACCATAAATTTGACCTAGCCAATTATCCGCATCAAATCGATTGTTTTAACAATTGGGACCTATATATATATATATATATATATATATATATACACATATATATATGTGTATATATATACACATACATACATATACGTGTATACGTGTATATATATACACAAGAATGTACATATATATACACATACATACATACATATACGTGTATATATGTATGTATATACACACATATTTATGTACATTCTTGGATATATACGTGTTACTTTACTAAGTATTCTAAATAAAATATTATAATTTTTAATTTAGCTGAGTTGTATTCAGAGGTTGAAAAAATTAAACAATAGCGAAGCCATAAAATTTGGGGTGTGGGACAAACATTTGTCTAAATTTTTTTTAGATTTAATTTGAATTTTTAGGTTGATTAGTTTTTCACTAGAGTTAACTTATAATTTTAATAGTGACAAAAATATTCCTATTTATAAAAAAAAAATGTAAGTGAAGACAATTGAACACACCGACCACCTCCCTCCGCACCCTGAATTTGATCATATGGAACTCGTTGGACTCCTCTATCTTGTCCTGACCATCATCTTCCTATAAATATAGAGTTCAAAAATAAAAATGATGCCATTTGGGCTTGGGAGGGGGCGTCTCCAGGTGGTGGTGGGCTGGCCCAAAGGGTCGTGGGGTTGACTCTAGGAGGTCATGCCCCAACCTAGTGCCATTTTGGATAAGGTCATTGCGATGTATATTTACACTAAGCTAGTTTTAAGTGGGAGCGATATGATTAGGTTGCGAAAACAATAAGTAATACTGAGAGGTGATTTCAATTATAAGAGAGTTAAGTACGTCCTCTTGTTCTATTATTTGGAAAATATTATATTGATTGTGTTGTACTTTTTAAAATTGTACTTTTTGAATTAATACAACTTGTACTTATTGCATGAACAAATGAAATTATTTACAAAATTTTGGTGAATAGAGATGAAAATAAATCCTACTCTGTAAAAGTTGGTGAGAAAATTCTTATGTCTTCAAAATTTAAAAAATCTTCAGTTCAAAAAAGTAAAATTTGATATGGTCTAAAATCCAAGAGACAATATTTTAGGTTAAATATTATGGATAAAAGATATCGTTTTGGTAGAGCGGTCCCTAAAAACTAATGGACATTGTTGGAGTGAAATGGGGTGATTTTTAGAAGATTGGTATCAAATGAATTCGTAATTTGATTTGATTTAATTTGTAAAAAAATTGATTCAATTTATTTTTAATTTGATTTGAATTCATCATAAGAAGAATCAAATAGGATTCAACATTTTATGATTTGTCAAACAGGCAATTTAAATTCAAAGTGAGCCAAATTTGTGTTAAATTTATATATATATATATATATATATATATATATATATATATATATTACGAGATGAAACATGAGAAACTAAAATTTTAACCTCCATTCATCCACATTCTAAAGTTTTAACGAGAGCATCACTTCCAATATTTTATCATGTTGGACCCACCGTTGAGCGCTTTATTTTTTTATTTTTTTAATAAATTCAATTTACTTTTAAATACTATAAATATCATATTTTATTCTTCATCATTTACACATTCTAATCTCAGTCATCTACTTATATTATTAAATTTTGATCTACATAAATTTCTTTAACATTTACTTATTAGTTATTTTAATCATATTATTACTATAACACTCACATTAATATTTAATTATATCAACAATATTATATACAATTATTGTGCTTATTATATATTTCCAAGACTAGTTATGAATATGGAACTTAGAATCATTACAATGATAATACAAATTAGAAAAAAAACTAAGAAAAAATAAATTACTACAATATATTAATATGCAATTTTGATTAAAAATTTAATACTAACCATAAACTGTAAACATTAACTCTAACATTAACTCTAATTTAATCATAAGCCCCAACCGAAACTCTGTCATTGGGACTAATATTGACACTAAATAAAACTCAATCTTTTATATATGTCATTTCCAAAAAATGTTAAAGTTTATATCATAATTAAAGAATTAATTTGAATTTGAATTTGAATCAAATTTAAAATTTCATAATTTCTTTAAATATAATTAAAATTTAGATAAATTTAAATTTAATATAACTTAGATTCAAATTTGTTCGAATTTTAACGGTAATCAAATCTCCAAGCAGAAATCTTAACGCCACTTGAAACAAAAGAAAAGTCAAAGGACGAATGTGTTCCTCGCCACCCGTTCAAGACCGTGTTGGATCCAGTTAACCTCTTCCTTTTTTTTTAGGATAAGAGTGGCGCGAGGCCTATATTAAAAACGGGTTACAACACGAACAATACATAGAAATAAGATAGAAAATCCAAGCAGACAAGTAAGTCAATCCGATGACAACAAAGTGGCACAGGGGGAGCGATGGACAAGTCGAATGAGTCCAAAGACTAACGACTTGGGCGAAATTTCTGCCGAAATAAAATTCGGTCAATAACCTCAAGACGAAGTCAAGAGGGCATCTGAGTGCATACGAGATACACTCAAATGAGAGCCACGGTCGACGTAAATCGACCGAGACAAGTTTCTCCACCTGCGACCAAAGAAGAGGCAACAAAATCCAGAAGGATTTAGGACCAGGCGGTAGCCGATCCGGGGCAAAAGCATAAACCTAACAGCCAACAAAAAGGAACAACATCCCAGCAAGGCCTAAACCAAATAGAATAGGACATCAGTAGGCACAAAATCAAAAGAAAATAAACACAGTAGAACAGAAATAAAGCAAAAGTGTCCGAAAGTAGACGACGGCGGTGGTCGAGCACGATGTGAGGTGAAGGCTGTGGTCGACAGTAGTGAGGCGGAGACTGTGGTCATCGGCGTTAAGGCAGAGACTGTGGTTGACGACGGTGAGGCAGAGACTGGGCGACGGTGAGGCGGAGACTGTGGTCAACGACGGTGAGGCAAAGGTGAGGTGAAGGTTGTGGTCGAGCGCGAGCGAGGTAGACAAAGGTGATGGAGAGCAGGCCGACGACCGGAGGATTGAGGCTGGCGTCGTTGGGTAGGAGGAGGGTAAAACCCTAGGATAGCTCCTAAAAAAAGGAAAGAGGGTGCTCCACAAACGGGAGAGAGGGTGCTTCTAAAAAAGGAGAGGTGAGGAAAGAAGGAGATGGAGGAGATACGTTGAGGGAAGAGGAAAGGAAGGGGGCGGCTTGGGCGGCACCAGTCTAGGTTTTTTTTAAGCGACTCTCATTTGGGAATGATCCAGTTAACCTCTTCCACATAAGAACATAAGAACACCCAAAAAAACATAAGAAATTTCAATTTATATCTTTCATGTGGAATTTCTCTAGTAGCTTGTGTTACGGAAGTTATGTCCTAATTCGTAGGAAAACGAGATAAGGAAGATTGTCGAGATAAGGAAGATTGTTGTTTTGTACTTATCGATTAGGAAGTTGTAGATGTCGATTAGGAAGCTATGTACTAGCGATATATTCCACAATATTCCTAGACTTATCAGGAAGATACTACTATTGTATATATCTCAGTTGATCAGTGAGAATAATACGCGCTTGCAACTTTAGTACACGGGTGACAAGTTCGCAGAAAGGGGGAGAAGATGCATTTTTCTCGGCTATCCCACAACACAAAAGGGATACAAGCTCTATGACCTAAAGACTAAAGAAGTGATGGTTACTCGGAATGTGGTGTTTGTAGAGCAGGACTTCCCTTTTGCGCAAACTTGTTTGGAAAGTGTGTAAGGCATGAGCGAAGGGATATGAGGAGTTCACAACGATCACAATTTTGTTAATAAAGAAGACAATCATTCGATGTAGTCGAGTCTCGTACCTCATATCCGAGAAGGAGGTAGAGTGATCAAGAGTCAATCGCCACAAACTGAGACTCGAGCGAAGAGGCATCAAACCTTGCCACCTCATTTAAAGGAATTTGAAGTGTCATTACCCTCCCTCTATCATTCTGCAGGTAGTAGACTCGCCGCAACACACTACCCACCCATCGACTTGCTCCACGGTATATCCTCTAGCCCACTTTGTCAATTATGAGAATTTTTCTGACTCGCATAAAGCTCTCCTTGTGGCCATCATGTCGCATGATGAGCCAAAAAGCTTTTACAAGGCAGTGAAACACCAACACTGGAGGGACGCAATGACAAAGGAGATAGAGACATTGGAGTCGAATGGAACTTGGACATTACAGCACCTACCTGAAGGGAAGAAAGCTGTTGATTCCAAGTGGATTTTTAAAGTCAAGTTCAAACCTAATGGCGAGGTAGAGCAGTATAAGGTGAGACTCGTGGCACGGGGCTTTACTCAAGTTGAAGGAGTGGATTTTCACAAGACTTTTGCACCAGTAGCTAAGTTAGTCACCTTGCGGTGTTTACTAGCAATGGCAGTAAAGAAAGGATGGATTATCCAACAACTGGATGTCAACAATGCATTTTTACATGGAGATCTACATGAGGAAGTCTATTTGAAGGTCCTTTAAGGCTTCGGCAAACCTGGCAATACACGGGTATGTCGATTAAAGAAGTCCTTGTATGGTCTACGACAAGCATCACGGAACTGGTACAGTAAGTTTGCCAGTACATTATTAAGAATTGGCTTTGTTCAATCGAAGGCTGACCATTCATTATTTATCTACCGTACGAGATCTTTTGTGATCATGGCCCTCATTTACGTAGATGATGTCATAATCGTTGGGACGGATGGCCAGCGCATTGAGGAGATAAAGAAGTACTTGGACAGATTATTTGGTATCAAGGACTTGGGATCTCTCAAGTACTTTCTTGGCATTGAGGCAGCTAGAATGTCTGAGGGGCTCGTACTCAGTAAAAGGAAGTACAGCTTGGATATTCTCAGCGAGTGTGGAAAAGTGGATAGTAAACCAACTTGTTTCCCGATGGAATAGAACCATAGACTTGCTACTCATATAGGACGAGAGATGGCTGATCCTACAAAGTATCGCAGGTTAATAGGCCGCTTGATGTATTTGGTGGTCACGCATCCAGATTTGTCTTATGCCCTGGGTATCTTAAGCCAGTTTGTCGATTCTCTGCGCGAAGAGCACATATAGGCAGCGAATAGAGTGGTGGGGTATTTAAAGGCGACAACGGGGCAAGGTATCATGCTTCGCGCCGATGGGAGGACTTCCTAGGTGGCTTATTGTGATGCAGATTGGGGAGGATATCCGACCACAAGGCGATCCCGCACTGGTTATTTTGTGGTGTTGGGCAGTTCACCAGTTTCATGGCATAGCAAGAAGCAATCGGTAGTGGCGAGGTCATCCGCCGAGGCCGAGTATAGAGCCATGGCAAGCACTATCAGTGAAGTTATCTGGCTACGGTGGTTGATGAAGGAGTTAGGCATCCAGCAAGACAAAGTGACAATGCTGTACTGTGACAACCAAGCCGCATTACACATTACACTTAATCCGGCTTTTCACGAACGGACCAAGGATGTGGAGATGGATTGTCATTTCGTTTAGGAACGTATTCTTTCAAATGAGATAAAGCCGCGGAAGATTGCCACAAAGGACCAGATCGCAGACATTTTTACTAAAGCGCTCGGAAAGGACAGGTTCAATCTGCTGTTGTCCAAGTTGGGCGTTGCGAACTAGCACGCGCCAACTTGAGGGGAAGTGTTACGGAAATTATGTCCTAATTCGTAGGAAATCGAGATAAGGAAGATTGTTGTTTTGTACTTATCGATTAGGAAGTTGTAGATGTCGATTAGGAAGCTATGTACTAGCGATATATTCCACAATATTCCGAGACTTATCAGGAAGATACTGCTCTTGTATATATCTCAGTTGATCAGTGAGAATAATACGCGCTTGCAACTTTTCAACTTGTATTATGTTTGAAATTTCAAAAATAATAAATTATAAACATAATAAATTTCAAACATAAGAAATTCACATGAGAAATATGATTGAAATTTCTTGTATTTTTTGGGCGTTCTCATGTGAAACACGTATGAAATTCAGATGGGTCAACTCATTTCGTTCTCATATCCACTTGGAGCAACGTCTAAAGCATCACAAATCAAAATTAGACATTTCGCCGAACAATTTATGAGCGTCTCATGAATATATAGAAAAGAGAGATTAGGTATAGGGTTAGTATGGTTGGGTTGGTAGATGTCGTTTACGACCACCACCTGAATAGCAAAATTTTCTGAATGTTTGTGTTGTTGGGGAATTACAGTGTTGCACTATCAAATTTGAGGAGGAAAGATTAGGATTTGAGACGATTTAAATTTCATGCAAGTTTCTACGGAAGATAATGTGGAGGGAGAAATTGTGTTCGTGAGACACCGCAGGTAGGGGTGTGTAAATGGGATTGGGATTTTGGGAATCCCAATTTTTTTCGTTATTCAAAATTTTGGGATGAAGAATTTCGGGATCAGGATTTTATTCGGCATGGATTTTTTTCGGGATTTTATTCGGCATGGATTTTTTTCGGGATTTTATCGAAATACTAAATATTAATTTATAATTTTCCATATTATATATATTATATATACTTATATTTTCTTGTGTTTGTATGAATTTTCGGTGATGTGGCGGTATTTATATTCGGGATTATATTTTTTAGTAAGAATACAACTTTAGTTTGTATCTTATTTGACTCTATAAAACTAAGTTAATTTTTTAAAATGTTTTTAGCATTTTCGGGAATTTCAGGATTGTCACGAAATTTTAATTCGGGATTTATCCTGAATTGTTTTGGTACGGGATGAGGATGACTGTTTTTGGTTATTCGGTATTCACTATATTCGGGATTCAGTACTTCGGGATCGGGATATCCCGAATGCTCACTCCTAAGCGGGGGATATGGGAGGAGAAAGAAGATCGAGATTTTTTTTCTTATAAGGACGTAATGGACTTTTTATAATGATTGTTTTATAATTTTTAATAATACAGGGTATTTAATGGGTGTTTCTAAGACACATGTGGTAAATGTATAATTTTTAAAATACATGAAGGTTAAGTATCTTTAACCCAAAAATTTAAGACCTGTAATATGTATGTTTAGATGTAATAAAATTTAGGGATAATTGCCCTCGCCCCCCTGGGGTTTGCGGAAATTAGTGATTTAGCCCCTCTATTTTTTTTTATTATTTAGCCCCTCTAGTTTGTGAAAAGGGTATTATTTAGCCCATATCACCGGAATCCGGCCATTTCTCCGGCGAAAATGGATCTGAGATGACGAAAATACCCTTTTCCTTTAAAAAAGTAAAAAAAATAAATTGAAATACAATCGTAACTCGTATTGAGCTGAAATTTTTCATGAAACATCCTAAAAATATACAATATTCACGTAAAATATTTCAGAAATTTTGGAGCCACAGAAATATTTGTTTTTATTTTCCAACGTGCCAAAAGTTTGTAAAATCATATAAAATAGAAAATTTGTCTAATTGGGCTAAAACTTGTCTCATGTGTTCTTATGCATCTTTAATGAATTTAGGAATCAAAAAGTCTGGATTCTCACGAGCTAATTTTGAAAAAGTCTGGAGATACCAAAAATATAGAGTTTTAATTTACTTTTTTACTAAAGATGGAGTCTTTAGTAAAGATGCTTAAGGACACATAGAACAAGTTTTTGGTCCTAAATTTACTAAATATGCTTAAGAACACATGGGACAAGTTTCAGCCCAATTAGACAAATTTTCTATTTTATATGATTTTACAAAATTTTGGCACATTGGAAAATAAACAAAAATATTTCTGTGGCTCCAAAATTTCTGAAATATTTTACGTGAATAATGTATATTTTTAGGATATTTCATGAAAAATTTCAGCTCAATACGAGTTACGATTGTATTTCAATTTATTTTTTTACTTTTTTAAAGGAAAAGGGTATTTTTGTCATCTCAGGTCCATTTTCGCCGGAGAAATGGCTGGATTCCGGTGATAGGGGCTAAATAATACCCTTTTCACAAACTAGAGGGGCTAAATAATAATAAAAAAAATAGAGGGGCTGAATCACTAATTTCCGCAAACCCCAGGGGGGCGAGGGCAATTATCCCTAAAATTTACTTTAGATGTAATAAAATTTACATAGAAAAGAGTTACTAAACTAAAAGAAAATCGCACGATTCTATTAATATACGACGTAAACTAATAAAAAAGCTAAAACAGTAAAACCATGTATCACATGTCATAAATTCGATAAATGTTGAAATATCAATCAAGCACCAAACTTTTATCTTCTAGCTCTTTGAAAATAATTAAATTCCCCACCCGTGATTTAGATGCATGCTTCAACGGAAATCACCGTAGTACATTTGACAGGAACTTGCGAAACAATTTTTTTCTAGGCTGTATCATATCATGATACTACTTCACCCACTTGATACGAATCTTTAAAATATAACAATAAAATTTTAACAAATATTTATTTTTGCTATTCTTAAAAAATTAAAATTTAGAACTTTCTTAATTAAATTAGTATAACTACTTATTTTTCGTGAACCTATTTATATGTGAACAATTCGAACCTACTCCTCATCTTCCAAAACTAAGATCCACGAAAATTCATAAAGCAAAAGATGTTTCTGGCCTTTTCTTTTTGCATTGAAAACAAATTTGCTATGGTGGAGAAGTCCACAAGCTTCGTGAAACAAAAGAGAAGTCAAAGAAATCATGTGTTCCTGGCTTCCCGTTCAAGCCGCCAGAAGAAAGACTGAACTCTCGTTCGTGAAGTATCTGGGCTCCACGACAACATCGGCACAACTGGAAACGTATAAGGATAGAAGTTAGTCTGACTTTTAATTTGTAGTGTGAGAATTTGAATCTTACAGTCGTCGAGAATTTGAAAATTTAGATTATCGTACCTAAATTTATCTATTGACAAAAAAAAATATCGATCAAAACAAAATGTCTAAAAAATTTATAACATCCAAAAATTGTGAATAAGTGATACGTATATTTTGATGAAATAAAACTTACTTAAAAAGGAGATACGAAACTAAAAACAAATGGCACGATTCTATTTTTGAATATATATGACATAAAATAATAAAAACATTATTAAAATTTTAAAAAATCATGTGTCACATGCCATAAATACGAATGTTGAATATCAATCAATAACCAAACTTTTATATTCTAGGTCAGTGGAAATATTTAAATTCCCCACCCGCAATTTAAATTCATGCTTCAATGGAAATCACTAAAATACTTTTAACAGGAACTTGCGATACACATTTTTTTTTTCTAGAATACATCACATCAACGATAATACTTGGCCCACAAATGCAGTTTCTGGTTGAGAAGAACTTACTCATTTTTCACGATTCTATTTATACTTGTACATTCGAACCAATTCCTCATCTTCCTCCAAATTAATATCCATGGAACACATAGAACTCCTCTACGTAACCCTAACCGTCGTCTTCCTCTCCTTAGCCTACCAAATCTACCGCGCAAAATCAACCCAAAGAAACCTTCCACCAACCCCATTCCCCTGCCTCCCTTTACTCGGCCACCTCCACCTCCTCCGGCCACGTGCCCACCGGACCCTCCATGAGCTCTCCCGGAAGTACGGCCCGGTGTTCTCCTTCAAGTTCGGATCCGAGTGGGCCGTGATCGTCTCGTCCTCGTCGGCCGCCGAGGAATGCTTCACCAAGAACGACGTCGTGTTGGCCAACCGTCCCATAGGCAGCAGCACACTGGCCAGGAACCTGGAGTACATCAACACGGCCGTCACCACCGCGCCCTATGGGGACCACTGGCGGAACCTGCGTCGCATATGTGCGACGGACATATTTGCCCCTCACCGGCTTAACGTCTTCCTTGGCGTCCGCCAGGACGAGGTCCTGCGTCTGCTAAGGAAACTGGAATGGCAATGGACAAGAGCCGGACCCCGACGCGAGCTTGGTGTTGTCAAGGTTCAGCTCAAGCCTTTGCTCACGGACTTGACATTCAACGTGATCATGAGGATGATCGCCGGGAAGAGGTACTACGGGGACGACGAGGTAATGAACAAGGAGGAGGCGAGGGAGTTCAAGGGGATCATAGATGATATTTTCCACTACAGTGGGTTGGGTAACAAAGTTGAGTTTTTACCGCTGTTAAAGTGGATCGTGGGGGGGAAATTTGAGAAGAAAGTCAAGGAACTTGCCGAGAGGACAGAGAGATTCTTGGTAGGACTAATTGAGGAGCATAGGAAGAACAAGGAGGAGGCAGTTACTATTACTATGATTGATCATTTGCTTGCCTTGCAAGAAACCCAACCAGAGCATTACAATGACACTGTCATTAAAGGGCTTGTCCTGGTACGTTACTTTATTGTCTCACAACTTTATATATATCGACAAATTAAAAATAAGGTTACTAACTTGTTTTAACTTTGAACTTGTGCAGATATTGTTGTTAGCCGGAACAGATACATCAGCTGTAACATTAGAATGGGCGATGACTAATTTGGTTAATCATCCGGAAATCCTAGAAAAGGCCAAGAAAGAATTGGATGATCAAATTGGAGAAGACCGCTTGGTCAACGAATCTGATCTTCCCAATCTACACTATCTCCAAAACATCATATCAGAGACCCTTCGATTATACCCGGCTTCCCCACTTTTGTTGCCACACTACTCTTCGGACGAGTGCACCATCGGAGGCTACCGTGTGCCTCGCCACACAATGGTCATCATTAATGCATGGGCCATACATAGGGACCCAGCCGTTTGGAACGACCCTGAAGCTTTCAGGCCCGAGCGGTTTGAAGACAAGGCCGCAAGGGAGGGTTACAAGCTAGTGCCTTTTGGGCATGGTAGGAGAGCCTGTCCTGGTGCTGGATTGGCCCAACGCATCGTGGGCCTGACCCTCGGGTCCATGATCCAGTGCTTTGAGTGGAAGAGAGTTGGCGAGGAAATGGTTGATATGGACGAGGGTCAAGGGAGCACCATGCCAAAAGCTAAGCCATTAGAGGTGATGTGCAAACCTCGTCCTATCATGGATAAGGTTCGTGCATGCTAAATTTTTACGGAATATTGTATTGCATCGGAATAATCTTTGTAGATAGAGGTAATAAATTTGGAGGCTTATGAAGTTGTACGTTCATCTTTGTAGATGGGAAATAAAATGTAAGATTATATCTAGATCCTAATAAAATTTACAACACCCGACTTTACATCGTGTTGGATTATATAGCATAATTAACAAATAATTACGCAAATATTCACATGCACAATTAATCACAAATTAAGGCAATTAAAATACAATTATCTCTTGTAGCGTATGCATACGAGGTCCAGGAACCTTGTTGGTGAGTTGCCGGTCGAAGCTCGATCACGTTTGAAACAAATCGGAGTCCGGGTTCCACGAATGTACCTATTCGTATATCTACCGAGAATATCAGTTACTGTCAAACAGAGAGGTCTAACTTTCTGGGAGAGGTCTAGTGCCGAAATGGTCACCAGAGATTTTCCTTTTATAGGGAAAAGTCCCTGTCAAACTTTAGGCCTAACTTTCACCTTTTTGCTTTATGTCAATTTAGTCATTATCAAATTTTTACCTAAATTTGTAATTTTGTGGAGGCGTAAAAATAATTTTTTACCTACCTTTGTATTTATTTGGAGGTGGAAAGTTGGCCTAATAATTTTGGACCTAACAATCTCCCACTTATCTATTGTCGAACACAATCAACAATGGATGCATATCGGGCCCAAAACTCAAAAATAACACTCATTCATCACTGACCACAGTCGACAATGTACAGATAACGATTTATAAAATTTCGTGCGACCAGCACACGTCGAGTATGTTGAGCTAAAATTCAGAAGCACCGACACACGAGCTAACTGAATAGTAGCATCTCGACATCTCACATATAATAAAGTGTGCTTTCACCCTAGGACTCATGTCACATTCCATTGTTCACACTATGATTTTAAACAATTTTATTTGTGTCCACTATTGTACTTTTCAATACAATTGGTATACCTGGACAACGAATCTCGAAATGTGATGAACAAAGTTCCTTCTCCCTTAACTATATTCTTTCCATAATAATTCAGTCTGCGTTTCTAGCCAGCCCTGCCAGGTCGAATCAATATGCCATAACCTTTTCATGGATTTTCCAAGCTAGCAGCACTGAATCATACTTCTAGAATACATTTAGGATCTTAAGGGCAAAGATTGGGAACCACAGTTCTCGAAATGCGGTCTCACACCAGGAATTGTGAAATCAATGAATATTTATCCCATCCGATGGTCGAACAGCACATGAGATACTCATTCTTATATTATGGTGTGAATTTCTTTACATGGGAACACATGTCAATTAACACCATACTAGAGTCATAGCCACAGCTTAACTCTAGGCTTCAAGATAGAAGGTATGATAAGTTTCACTTAATACTTATCATATAGATTACAGAAGATCCAAATGTAATAACTTATTATTACATCCCATAACTAATCTTGCTCTCATAGCAAGACGGCATTCCCGCCATAAGACATTGCACTTCTAAATGTCCAACAACTACCTCATCTCAATCAAGAATCAACACAACACATTTGACTCCCACTGAGGTAAACACCCGTGTGAGTGGGCTACTTTTCTGTCTGACATGTTACACAAAGTGTTCATATTGCCAAAAATAAAACTTCTTATTTATTAATAAAACTGTCATAAACCTAATGACTTCACATATTTCTCAAACACTTTTCGAGATAATACTTTGGTTATAGGGTCTACAACCATATCTAGCAAAGATATGTGTTTCATACACAACCTTTTAAATTTTTCCAACTCTGCACTTAGCCTTGCAATGGAAACACGAATCCTTCACAAAAGCTACAGTAACTTAGTTGTTACAAAATACTCACAATGAGCATTCTGTAGTAGCATTCAAATATCTTAAAATTCCCTTGACAGTTTTCTAGTGAGCATTGCTTGAATTCAATTGATATCTATCTACAATGCCAATAGCACAGCAAATATCAGATTGCGTACACAACATTGTGCATATCAGGCAACAAAATGTATTGACTCAGGGAATCGTTTCCCTATTCTCTATTTGTTTAGCTATATTTGGATATAAATCCTTGCACAAATTATGACTTTTCACTAAAAGGACATACTTTAGATTACTGTGATCACAATTGAAACGTTCTACTACTTTACGAACAGACGTCTCTTATGAAGGAGACATTGTCATCTTTGAACAATTCCTCGAAACCAAAACTTCCAGTATATAATCAGCTTCACCCATGTCTATCACATCAAAGTTGGAAGAAAACTAAGCTTTGATTTCGACAAGTAGTCCTATGTCATTTATAGCCAAGAGTATGTCATCATCATACAAAGTGATGATGATAAATATCTTAACTGATCGCTTAACATATATATAATGGTCTTCATCTATCATAATACAATCATGGCCAATGATAGTATTATGAAAATGAATATACCACTATCTAGACGATTACTTAAGGCCATAAATTGAACTATTCAATTTGCAAACCTTTTGTTCGCAGCCTTTTTGGACGTAGCCCTCACGCTGAATCACACAGATTTCTTCACCCAATTCTCCAAAGAGAAAAGCAATCTTAACATCCATATGATGTAAATCTAGATTCATGTTAGCAATCATAGCCAAAATGACCCTAACAGACACGAATCAAACAACAGTAGCAAAAGTCTCCTCATAGACTATTCATGCATATTGCTTGAATCTCTATGCAACCAGACAAGCGTTGTATCTTTCGACACTACTATCTGAATTGCTCTTGACCTTAAGAATCCACTTATTCTCAATAGTCATACATCCTTTAGGTAGTTCAACTAGATACTAAACCTAATTATTGGTTATGGAATACATTTCTTCCTCTATCGAATTAATCTACTCAACCTTTCGTAGAGATGACAGAGCACTAGACACATTTTTGGGCTCATCTTTATCCTTAATAATGGTTAGAAGAACTTTACTTGGATTACCAATATTTTTTAGTGATACCAAGTACGCATTAGCCTCACCTTCGATATCAAATCGTTAGCATGGTATGCAAGTTCTACTAGACCTACAAAATTCCTAATTCTGATAAATATCTATCATATATTTATCGTATCCAGGAACCGTAATATTATTAGGCAGAAGTTCTGTACACCCACTGGAATAGGGAACTGTAAGCCTTTCAGGACTAAAAAAGACTTTTTTCTAGACCATGTTGAGATAGAAAGTCACAACTTTCTGTCTCAATTCTCCCACTTGGAAGAAGGGTCCAAAAGGCTCTGGCTCAACTGTTTCATAGAGATCAAGATTTTCACTAATTTTCTCAATATATGAAATTTATTTTCCAAAAATATGATATTATATGATTCAAATTCTGTTATTTGTCCGTTATCCAGTTCACCTATGAACATGTATCCTTTAAATATCTCAAAATACCTTATAAGGATACTTTTTCTACCTCTCGGTCCTAATTTACCAAAAGTATTTGAGGTAGAATAGACATAGGACATACACTCCTATGGCTTAAAATATGATAAATCAGACTTTCGATCTATCCATTTTTTATAAGGGGTGGTAGCAACAGACTTAAAGTGTACATGGTTAAGAACATATATGACAGTTAGGAGCACATCTCCATATTGGCAAATTTGCCTCTGCCATCGTAGATCTTATCATGTCAAGAAGAATTCTATTCTTTCTTTCAGCAACCCCAATCTATTGGGATGTTCAAGGAATGTACAGCTAATGTTCAATTCCTTTCATAACATAAAGTACTCTACAATTCATCAGAAAGATATTCACGACTGTGATCAGTTCGCAAAGTCTTTATCTTTCTATCCTTCTGATTCTCAACAAAACTCATGTATGTCATGAAGCAAAAAAAAATACCTCTGACTTGTGAGAAATCAGGTATATCAGACTATATCACAAATAGTCATCCATAAAGGTGATGAACTAACATGCTTTATGTGCTGCCTCACATCCATTTGATCATATATGTCAGAGTAGATTAATTGAAATAGAAATTTTTGCTATAGTCATAGTATCGAAAAGTTTTCTTGTACTCTTTCCTTCTAGACAAGAAATGCTTCTAGGTAAAATAGACTTTTCTATATTACCTAGCAGTCCAGCCTTAGCTAGATGGTTTAAGCGATCTTGGCTTACATGGCCTAGTCCAGAATGTCACAGTTTAATATCATCTTCTGAAGAATTTAGACTAGTGACTAAGGAGTAAATTTCACAAGGATCGATATCCATAATGAAAAAAAAAACTTTCTGATCTATATCCAAGGCTATAATAGGCAGTATCTAAATACAACCTAACAATGTCATTTTTAAACAACAATGAAAACCTAAAGGGTACATTTGGTACGAATTCTGGACAGGACAGAACAGTACTGGATAGAACTACTTGTTCTAGCTGTACTGTCTTATGTTTGGTTATTTCAGTACATGATTGAATATTTTGTCTATTTCTCAATTGTTTATGTATAATAATTTAATCTAAAATTTTGTTAAAGACAAAAATATTCTTCATGATAAAAGCTGATAATATTCATTAAACTGAGTAAAATCAATCATTACATTAACAATAATATTATATCATAGAAATAAAATCTTTGAATAAAAAATTAGAATTAAAATTAAGGGTAAATTACATCTGGCCCCCTCGGGTTTGGGATATTTAACTCTCACCCCCCTGCTTTTCTAAAACTGATTAAAAAACCCCTCCTGTATGGAAAAATTGTACGAATCAGCCCCTCACGCCGGAATCAGAGATTTTCTCCGGCGAGGAGGCACAGGAAATGACTATTATACCCTTCTATTAAAAAATAAAAAATTAATTTCTT
>SOPF01026059.1:10522-80924 GCA_012979155.1 Hypericum perforatum
TAAGGCCGCACGGGCAAACTAGCGAGGGAAAGTTTCCGCCCGTGACACCTGGGCGTGGAGCTCCTTGATGACACGCAAGGACGTCTTCTTTGACAACGAGGCGCTGCGGCTCGTCAGTAGTCATTTAGTCAGACTTACATCCTTTGAGAGGTTCTGAGCTATTGAAAAAAAAATTCAACTTCTCCACATTGCCAACATGTTTGAACATACCATCTGTCTTGCTTTTTTGTCGTGTCTACTTTATTGTCCTTGTATTTTTTTCTTTCGTATGTTGTAATCCTCCTATTACGTAATGAATCTCAGATTAAAAAATATGTGCAAGAGAACACGATCGCACAAATAATATAATGATAAATAGGATCGTCTCGAGAGGGACATACGAATTAATCGCAATAAGTACCAGATTATGAATCCTTGAAATTAAGCAAAGCGAGTTAACTAAACGATTAGTTCGTGATTCTAATACTAGGAATTCCAATATTGTTATGCAAACCTAAGTTGTCAATCCTAGACTCTAACATCAATTTCGAATTAGAGGTCACGAAACAAATAAGAGGAAATCTGTGATATGAATCAAAATTGCCAATCTTAATTCACAAACACATAATACGAATCAATCAAGCAATAAATAACCAAGAAAATGAATGTAAAAAGAACTCTAGATTATGAGATATGAAAATATATTGTTGATTGAACGATCCAAACTATCAATTAAAAACTAAATGCTAGGTCTATAAGTCTTGAATAAAGTTGTCCAAGAGTGAATTTAACCTAAGGTTGAAGGCCTATATAAATGTAAACCAAAATGCCTAACTACACGTCTAGGGTTTCAACTAAACCAACTATCTAAATAGGCGAATCATACAAGCTCCAGTGAGTTTTGCCTTTGTAGCGCCCGCTGGCTTCGGGTCTTCTTCCAAATCCCAGCAACTGCTATGATTGTAGCGCCCGCTACATCCTTCGTGTAGTTCTTCTCGATCATGTTCGTTCTTTTGCCCCATCGTCCTACCATCCGTACTAGACTGCAATACCTGCGAAAACATAAAAAACTCTACATGCATCTACTTCTTGACTAGATATATAAAATAACCTAAACATTCAACTAAACACAACTTAACAGACTCAAAATACAACCAAAAACTACCCTGAATATAACTATTCGTGTGTACGTTCATACACACATCACACCCCTACACTTACTTCTTTGCTTGTCCTCAAGCAAAGTGCATCATTAATGACCTCTCTGGACTCCGAACAATTCACTACGAGCTTCATCCCACCACCAGTCATTCCTCTCATTGAAGTGCTAAAAATAAAAATAATGTACATAACATTCTCAGCTGTTTAACTCTATAGTCCTTGATTCTACCAAAAAATAGTTTGATTGGTCAGATTATAGTCCAATACTGATATTGAGTCATTTTTTAACCAAGATTTGGTGGATGGTTGGAGTGATTCCAAAGCAAAGTGATCAATTCTAAAAAAAATGATAATTTCAAAATGTTATCACATTAAATTTAGTATTTAATATTTATAAATGATAAAATTTGTAACATAATTATAAGATATCTTAAATTATTTGTATTTAATACTAAATATTATTAAATGATGAGATAATTTGAAAAAAGATCATTACTTCATCCAGTACAATATATTTTATAAAAACATTGGTAAAATATAAATAGTACAATTGTACTCTCAATTTCATCACCATTTTCTCCAATTTTATTTCTCCCATATTTTGCATTTTATTCTTATTTGTACTTTATTTTTATAGTGCATAGAGTGAGAAAAAAAAAACCAAAAACTGCATAATCGTCTCAAACCAAAAAGTTGAGAGATAGAATTTCTTCCAACTCACAATACTGTCTTTAAATATTTTTTTTCACCCTTCTCCATCATTTCTTTTCATCTTCTGCCATCCTTCTCTAAATCCCTTTGACTTTAGCATAGCGGCACGATGCGTGGACCTAGCCAAGAATGAAATTCTGTTTGTAATTCGATTCGATTCGTTAATAATTCGATTTGATTCGCATATTAGTTAATTTTTTAAAAATTCAATTCAAATTCGTGATATTACGAATTAATTTTGGTTCAAAAATTTTATAATTTGTTGACTGATGAATTTAATTTGATTTGAGTTGAATTCATATGAAATTTGATTTAAATTTGTTTAATATATATATGTATATTAATTTGACCGATGAATTTGTCATTTATTAATTTTGTGGCATGATTTTAGAGATTACATAATTTTTTAAATTACTAATTTCTTTCTTTGATATTTTCCTATATTTTAGTAACCGATTAGATAATATAATACCTATAATACCCTAGTCCCCACGATGGGAGTATATCTAATCCCTGCCTAATCTTGACTTACGTTATACGAAAATAATGAGTGAATCATTCATTATCGTATGCTTCGCGTTGAAACAGTGAGATCCATTAGTTAATTGCGCGAATTCATAGGATATGGACAAACTGTACGTTAACTTTAAAAGAGATAATATTAAATATCGATTTCACTTCTAGTTAATTGATATCGTGCGTTTTAAGTTACGTTGTAAGTCAATGTTGTGGCCCAGAATACGTTGAGACCTGCGATTGGACCACGGAGTAAATCTTTGACGAATCAACCGTCGACCCTAGCAAATTAGCAATTGAACTTCTGACCGAGCTCGAGTTTTACGTTTTTATCGATAAGTAGATGTTTGTATATTTCAATTAGAATTACAGAGTAAGATGTTTAATTTCTTTGGAAGTTACCGGATATGAATTCGTAAATGTGATAAATACTATTTGAAATTTAAAATTCCATGTTAGTCGATTCTAAACACGAAGCTACCAAATAACTAATATAAATACGATGACGATACAGTATAGATGTCACAAAAAAATAAAAAAAGGGAGTTTAAATCAAAAAATTGTAACAATAAAACGCATGTCACTTCGATTACTCTTCCAGTAAATGGTCGTGTTAGATAGGTGGTCAGATTGTTAATAATTTTCTTTAGTATTAAATACTTAAAGAATTCTAAATAACAATATTTCTAAATAACAATATTACATCGCAATATTCTATCAATTATTTACAAATATCAAACTTTAATTTAGTCACTTTACATCTAACAAACTTCTATAAAAATTTGTTCTTAAAATATGGCATCGAGATGGATATTGATTGATTGGTTTAAGAACATCAACTACTGTATCATTACTACATTATGCCATGTCACATTTGTTCTTGCACTTAGTTTTAACCCATTATCATGTTACTGCTATAGTCTCATGCCACTAGTCCAAGTATTTTTTTTTTCAGCTCTAAATTTTTGGAAATACAGTTAACTGTACTGAATTCGAATATGGTTAAAATTAGAAAATGTTAAATTTAATTTTGAATTAACAAATTTTATAATTTTATGAAATAAAAATTATATTAAGTTAAAAATATATTACATGAGAAATTGAAAGCAAATTAAAAAAATAAAGAGCATACATCTAGTGAAAAGTTTATTTATTATACAGTTCCGACAATAAAAATGCTTAATCTCTTCCTCGTCTAAGGATAAGTCTCTTCCTCGAGCAAGCAAGACATGAAGAATAGTTGTATTCATTTGGTGTATTTTGACCTTAGTGTTTAATTCTTTGGCCTTTGTTAATTGTTCCATTCTTTTATTTTAATTTTCTTCTGCACATGCAAGACGTCTAAAATCTTATGCAACAACTTTGGATTTTTTGCATTCAATTTTTAGTGATTCGAGCTCTATAGAAAACACATCATCGCTTGTAGTGGATTTTTCTTTTCCTTTCAAAGTTCTCTTTTTTTTGGCAGCCTCTTGACCAATTGGAAGCGATATTGTTGATCCTTCGCTCATTACAGTAATGGGTCAATAGCAACTGAGTAATCTTCTTCCTCAATAGTTCTTGTCCTCTTCATACTTCTATCATTCTCTATATCTTGTGGCTCGTTTGGGGAAGTGAAAGATTGAGAGTGTGCAACTTCGAACTACGAGTAATTTAACACCCGGAGTGTAAATATGTTCACTTTCTAATTCAACTGAACAAAAAACCACAATGGTCCCTAGTTAGAATGTTCCTTAATTACAATGGTGTGTAATCACAATGGCCCCATGAGAAAAGGAGAGTCTATAAAGTCCCTAGCTTTTGGGCGATTGTTTTTTGAAGTTAGTTATTTTAATAATTTGTGTACTAAAAGGAAAGTTAGAGATTCTTAAAAAAAGATAACTCAATGAATTTTAATCGTTATCAATTAAGATTTCACATCCCAGGCTTATTCTATTGACGAATTCATTAGTCATCTTTAAAGTATAAAGATTCATTTCAACAAATAGAACTCAATATCTTTGGCGAACATTATTTTTTTGGAACTAGAATTTTACACCTACTTACATTTGCGATGGATCGAACTTTCATCAAATCAAATTACACCTACGTCATTATGCCAAATGCTTAGTAAAATTTTAGATAGAATATCTAACATAAAATCCAAGCTCGTTACTCTTACAAGACCCATAGTATATGTAGCCCTCTAATGAACCCTGTAAACATGTTTGTTATTTTCTGGTGATCCGGATTCCCCCAGCGGCCGCTATCTTCCCAGCGACTGCTATTTTCCCATCGACCACTTACTTTAAGATGATTTCTTGGGTCCAGCGATCGCTAGCTTCCTAGCGGTAGCTTGCTCTGCAGTTTTCTTCCTAATCCATAATTAGAGTTAGGGTTGGTTATCCACCGCTATATATATATGATCTTTGTACTTCTTATGACACAAGATAATTGTGTGTTGAAGACATCAATTGTAACGCTTCTCCATCATAGTGAAACTCCTTGCCATCGTGCACCCATGGTTTTTCCCGATTTGAGTTTTTAACGTAAATCTTGTGTCTTGTTTCCTTTTGCTTTTACACGTTGTTCTTTCGATCCATATTAGCAAATGATATCAGAGCTTGTTAGATTAATTGCGTATTTAAGATGGCCTCCATGAAGTATAATCTTCCACTGTTAGACCGAGATACCCGATTCTCTTTGTGACAGGTGAAGATGCGAGCGTTATTGGCATATAGTGACTTTGATGATGCTCTGGAAAGCCTTGGCAAGAAGCCTATTGCCTCTTGGTCTGAGGATGAGAAGAGGAAGGATAGCAAGGACTTGTCACAAATTCAACTCCATCTACATAATAACATCCTATAGGAAGTTCTCCATGAAAAGACTGCTTCTCTCTGGTTAAAGCTAGAAGGATTTTGTATGACGAAGGATCTTACTAGTAAGATGTACCTAAAATAGAAGTTGCTCTTGCACAAGTTACAAGAGAGAAGTAACTTGTTACAACATATCTTTGATTTTAAAGAGATCATTGCTAACCTAGTGTCTATGGAAGTTAAGTACGACGAAGAAAATTTAGGTCTAATCTTATTGTGTTCGACGCCAAGATCTCATTCCAATTTTAGAGACACAATCCTTTATAGTCGTGATATCCTCACTCTTAATGAGGTTTATGAAGCCTTGTATACCATAGAGAAGATGCGACATATGGTATATCTGATGATTCGAGCGACTCTCATGCTGAGGGCTTACTGGTTCATGGCAGATCAAAAGAGAAGAGCTCAAACAATGGATCTCGTGATAAAAGTTTGAATGGTAACAAAGGCCACTCAAAATCTAAAGGAAAGAATAACAAATCTTATAAGTATTGTAAGAGAGATTGGCACAACATCTCTGAGTGATATAAATTATAGAACAAGGAGAAAATGAATAATACTAACAAGTCCGAGACTGATGGTTTTGCAAACTATATTCCCGATAGTGAGACTCTTGCCATTATTGCTGGATGTGTTGATGCTAACCATAAGTGGATTCTTGATTCAGCTTGCACATATCATATGTGCTCTCGTAGAGATTAGTTTATGACTTTCGAACCAACTCTTAATGGTAGATCTGTTATGGGCTATGACAACTCATCAACTAAGATTGAATGTATAGGTACTGTCCAGATCATGATATTTGATGGCACGATCAGAAACTTAATAAATGTACACTACATTTTGAGAATGAAGAGAAATCTCATTTTGCTGAGTGTCCTTGATAATAAAGGATACAAGTTTGCTGGTGGAGAAGGTGTTTTGAAGATCACGAAAGGTTCTTTTGTTGTGATGAAGGCTGACTTGAGGTTCGACAATCTCATATACTACCTCTAATTGACTTGAGGAAGTCAAATAGACTCTAATTTCTTTGAGGTTTGACAATCTCATGTACTACTCCTATTATTCGGCATAATGTTTCTGATGATAATGATATTTCTAATTTATGGCATATGTGTCTCAGGCATATGAGTGAATTTGGTCAGGCAGAGTTAAGCAATCGTGGAATTCTTAATAGTTATATCAATGACCATCTGAAGTTTTGTGAGCACTGTGTATTTGGCAAGCACAAGAGGGTGATATTCAATATCGCTACTCACATAATGAAAGGCATTCTTGACTATGTGTATTCTAATCTTTGGGGACCAGCCCAGGAGACATCTATTGGCAGATCCTATTACATGTTGACCATCATTAATAACTACTCTAGAAAGGTGTGGTCTTATTTCTTAAAGCACAAGTCTGATACATTCTCTGCATTCAAGGAGTAAAAGACCATGATTGAAAAGTAGACTGAAAGAAAGTGAAGAAGCTTTGCATTGATAATGGTTTGAAATTTTGTTCAAATGAGTTTGAATCCTATTGCAAGTCTCATGGGATTGTTAAGCATTATAGTATTCCTTATACTCCCCAACAAAATGATGTAGTCGAGCATATGAATATGACCATTATTTCCAAGGCCCATTGCATATTATCAAATGCAGGATTGCATAAGCATTTTTGGGCTGAAGCTGTGTCCATTGCTTATTACTTGATTAATTGGTCTCCTTCCACTGCTATTGATAAGAAAACTCCAATTGAGGTATGGTCTGGCATGTTGATAATAGGAAGTTAGAGTCCAGGGCCATTAAGTGTATCTTTCTTGGTTATAAGCCTGGTATAAAAGTTTTTAAATTGTGGAATCCTAAAACTAAAAAGATGGTAATTAGTAGAAATGTTGTATTTTAAAAGACTACTATGATTCATAATAATGCTCCATTTGATCCCCTTACTGATGTTTTTGTTAAGAGTCTATACAAATCCATTGTTGAGATAAAGCATATTATTGATTCATGTAATAAAGAAGATGCTGATGTTCATGCACCTATTGATTAGGATTCCCTACTTTTGGTGCACACTCCTCCATAGTTTATTACGGCAGATAGACTTAGGAGAAATATAAGACCTCCTAAGAGTTATGAAGACGAAGCAAATTTTGTTGCCTTTGCTCTTAATATGGTAGAAGAGATTGAAGAAGCCACCAAGCCCTCTACTTATTCTGAGGCCATTTTTGATGATGATAGTAGTAAGTGGATTACTACTATGCATAATGAGATAAAGTCACTTGAAAAGAATGGCATTTGGGATCTTATCAAATTGCCTGCAGATAAGAAATCACTCCGATACAAGTGGATCTACAAGAGGAATGAAGGCGTGTCTCCAAGTGATGAGATGAGGTACAAAGTAAGACTGGTTGCTAAAAGCTATAGCCAGATTCCAGGTATTGGCTTCAATAAAGTTTTTCCCCCATTGTTAAGCATCATTCTATTCGCACTCTACTCAGCATAGTAGCTATACAAGACTATGAGCTTCAACAGTTAGACGTTAAAATTGCATTCTTACATGGGAAGTTAGAAGAGGATATTTATATGGATCAACCAGAAAGTTTTATTATCACTGGAAAAAAAGACCTGATCTGCAAGTTGAAGAAGCCTCTTTATGGAATAAAACAATCTCCTAGACAATGATATAAGATGTTTGATACTTTTATGCTTTCTCAAGATTTTAAAAGGTCTGATTATGATAGTTGCATTTATTTGAAGTTTGTGAATAGTTTAGCTATTTATCTGCTCTTGTATATTGATGATATATTGAATGCTGCTAAAGACAAGGCAAAGATTGATAAGTTGAAAAAGCAGTTGAGCAGTGAATTTGAGATGAAGGATCTGGGTGTAGCAAAAAAGATTTTTGGCATGGAGATTTCTAGAGATAGACCCTCTAGAAAGTTATACCTCAGTCAAAAGGGCTACATTGACAAGGTAATTTACTATTTTAATATGCATGATACAAAGCTGGTGAAGACTCCATTACCTGCACATTTCAAATTATCGTTTGCTCTATGTCCACAGTCAGATAATGTTGTGAATTACATGTCAAAGGTCCCATACTCTAGTGTAGTTGGTTCACTGATATATGCCATGGTACGCTCACGCCAGATTTATCACATGCGTTGAGTGTTGTTAGTAGATTCATGGCTAATCTTGAAAAGAAACATTGAAAAGTAGTCGAATGAATTTTCAAATACCTGCGTGGTACTTCCAATGCTTGTTCAGTTTGGGAGATCAAAAGATGGGCTTGTTAGTTTCGTTGACTTTGATTTTGCTAGCAATTTGGACAAGAGAAGATCACTCATAAGTTATGTGTTCACCATTGGTAGTTGTGCTATGAGTTGGAGAGCAACCTTACAGTCTACTGATGTACTTTCTACTACTGAAGCTGAGTACATAGTAATTACTAAAGCGAACAAAGAGGCTACATGGTTGGGAGGTCTAAATTCTGAGCTTTGTGGAGATGTGTCTTGTACTACTATTTTATGTGACAGTCAAAATACAATCAACCTTACAAAAGATTTCATGTTCTATGAGAGAACAAAGTACATTGACGTAAGATATCACTACATCATGTGATTGCCAGGGTGATGTGAAGGTGAGCAAGATCAGCACTCATGATAATCCTACTAATATGATGACAAAGCCATTTCCACAAACTAAGTTTGAGCTCTGTTTGAACTTGGTTGGTGTTAAAGTGTAGTCCAAGAGACTATTGTGCACGGTGGTTATTAAAGAGTTGAAGATTTCTTAAAGGAGTTTGAATTTGCTTATCGTACGCTACAAAGATGAAATTCATCTCAAGGTAGAGTGTTATTTTCTGGTGATCCGGGTTTCCCTAGCTGCTGCTACCTTCCAAGCTACCGCTTGCTTCAAGATGACTTCTCGGGTCCAGCGATCGCTAGCTTCCCAGTGGTTGCTGGCTCTACAATTTTCTTCCTAATCCATAATTAGGGCTAGAGTTGGTTATCTATCGCTATATATATATGATCTTTGTATGTCTTATGACACAAGACAATTGTGTGTTAAAGACATCAATTGTAACGCTTCTCTATCATATTGAAACTCCTTGTTGTCATGCACCTGTGATTTTTTCCCGATTTGGGTTTTCCACGTAAATCTTGTGTCTCGTTTCTTTTCGCTTTTACACGTTGTTATTTCGATCCGTGTTAACAATGTTGACGAAACCAAATATTGGACTAATTTTTTGTGCCTGCAGAAACGGGACTAGAGAAGCCAACAATAAAATCATACGCACACAAGGGAAGGCAAGTAGACGAGGATATAAAGTATGAGGCAGAATTTAAGGTACCTCCAGTTTCGGAATGGTGGGTGCTGTGTTAGTCGAAAATGAACGTAGGAAAGAGATGTCCCTCGACGATATTGTAATTGACGGCCTCCCTTATGGTCCGATTCGATTCACTTGTGGCTCTTGGGTTCACTCCAATTCCGATTAGAAGCAGAGAAGAGTCTTTTTCTCTAACAAGGTCAGTGCTCAATGTTATGAATTAATCACAAGAATACATGAAGTCTAAATTACACTAATATTTTTGTCTCTTAGCTATATAAAAATTTCTGGGTCATTGAGCGTTCACGAGTCGTAGTCCGAGAATCAGGTGGTAGTAAAATCATTCTAGTGCAAACTTATTCTACGACGAAATTGGTAGTAAAACTATATTGGCCTTAGTGAATTTAATGTAACTAATCATTGAGATATTTCTATGATTAGCATTCATTGAGATATCGGGTTAAAAACGTCTTTCACTT
The DNA here is from genome assembly GCA_012979155.1 of Hypericum perforatum. Taxonomy (NCBI): domain Eukaryota; kingdom Viridiplantae; phylum Streptophyta; class Magnoliopsida; order Malpighiales; family Hypericaceae; genus Hypericum; species Hypericum perforatum. The sequence goes on from SOPF01026059.1 coordinate 20,538, forward strand.
CAATGTTATCTTAATTGTATGGAATTGAAAGTGTGTTTCCATGAAAAATCTATTTGACCCAGTCAAAATAAATAAATATAATTAGTTAGCATGATAAGTACTTATCTGTAATCTATACAAAAATTTCTGGATCACTGTGGTTTCACGGGTCGTAATCCGAGAATCAGTTGAAGGGCACAAAAAATGTCTTCGGAGAAAAGTCCATCCCGACTAGCAGGTGATACCTTATGTCGAAAAGGACGCGTTTGTCATAATATAATAATACATTACTGAGTTTGGCATCTATAAAATACGGAAAGTTTACCAACCATTTTTTCTAATGTTACGAAGTGGAATTTGAATGAATTGGTCTAAACGTGTTTCAGAAAAAAGAAAAAACCTGGTTTCTCATGAAAACTGTAATTAGAAATAAGTCCGTAGTACTTAAGTTTCACCCTCGTCATCATAATTTAATTCATCTTCGTTGAAAAATTTCGTAAATCGGCTTTTGGCCGCTACCCCTAATACAAAAGTATCCAATGACCATCAAACCAATCACTTGTTAGCTACTCGTTGATATTCCAACCATTAGAATCATAGCCACTTTAAAATTTTAGTCTTCAGAATTAATATTAATTAAACTACTGAAATATGTCTTTTGTACTTGCTTTATAGTCGTATTTACCCAGTGAAACACCAGAAGGGTTGAAAAGGTTGAGGGAGGAAGAGCTTGTCCTGCTGCGTGGGAATGGACAAGGGAGAGGAAGGTCGGTGACCAGATCTACAATTACAATGTCTATAACGATCTCGGAGACTCGGACGGTGATCATAAACTGGCGAGGCCGGTCCTTGGTGGCAAAGAACGCCCATACCCTCGACGATGCAGAGCTGGTCGCCCTCATTGCAATTCAGGTAAAATTTTACACTGGAACATTTGTGAGAGTTTGAAACTCCCGGTGCATTTAGATTATATGCCATTTTTTGGTGTAAAGATTATATGCCATTTGACTTCACGTGATTCTATTAGGACCACTTTTGTCGTGTTGATGAGAATGTACTAGTCAAACAAAAATGTTCAAATTTTGATAATGCAGGAATTGGTAATATTAGAGACGGAGACACTTTCACCATTTGAATTTAGGTGCGCTTTTGGCAAGATATATGGATATATGCCTCAATCCATCCTTTACATGCTTGAGATAGGCGTTTGTGACCACTTTTCATCTGCTCCACATTTTTTGGACTAAAGTTGGTGAGATTTTTTATTCGACTTTGGTCGTACGAATTTTTGATACGAGCCCAAAGTCCTTGTACCTTCTAGTTGTGGCCGACGATTACATCTTTACTATTTTCTATATAAGAAGACATTAAGACAATGTCTTTTTAGTACTCGAGGTTTCAGATGTTGCTCTATTACTTTTTTTTTCGATGGAGACAAATGTGGTTGTGGGTTTAAAGGTCGACTTTGCTAGTTGTTGGTGGATTTTGTGGGTTATGGAAAAAAATTGAAAAGTATCCCGGTGAGTATGGTGGGTTTTGAGGATAATTTAGTGGATGTTGAAGATGACGGTATTATATAGGTATTGAGGATAATTTGGCATGTGCTTAGGGTAATTTAGTGGATGTTGAGGATAATTCGATGAGTTTTGTGGGTAATTTGGTCACTTTGGAGAATAATTTAGTCACTTTGGAAAATAATTTGGTAGATAATTAGTCGGTCTTGGTTAGACTCTAGAATTTGACTAAGATTTTGGCTAAGATATAGGATTAAAAGCTACAAAATTGTGATTTGGACTAAATAATCTAAGATTAGTCCAATTAACATCTTCACTTAATTTATTGGAATCCATATATAAGATTAGAACTAATCGAAAGACGAGAGAGAAGTTTGTGAATTGGTGTGAAAAATTGATATGAGATTGTGTTCTATTTATAGAGTTTTCAAACGATTATGAACTCCACAAATTTTTTGAATCCTAAAAACCATACTAATTGGATATTTTTTTTATAAAATTATGAATAACATTAAAAAATTCATACAAACAGAATGGTGTAAAATGGTAAAAAGAAAATTTTAAATTTTTTTGGATTTTTTAAATTTTTTAAAATAAAAAAGCTGACTATGCCGAGTCCACCGACGTGGTTCAATTAGGACAGGATATCGTGGTGCCATGGCCGACGTAACCCATTTTGATTTCGTGTCATCGTAGTGCAGTAATTTGCACATTGACGAGCTACCACATGGCACGAGGAGGGCACGCACCCTCCTCATAGTGGATGATCTAATCGAATTAAACAACAATAGACCATATTGATCAGCAACTTGATTGGTCATCTAAGATTTGGAATTATCAACCTTTGTCAAATTCGCCTACTTGGGTCAAAATTTGAACAAACATAATGTGTTACTAATTTCATAAATTGTCTATAATGATTAACCAGTATAATATTGTACTCTTTCTAAAGTATGTTGAATTTGGCTCGGGAAGTAACTCAAGCCTAAAAGCAAAACGATATTATTTATTTCAAGACTTGTTTGATCATTTTCTAACCACACGATAATATGTAAAAAAATAGTAAAATTGTACTTTTTGTAATGTACTTAGATCAACTACTAAAATATTTATTCTAGCTTAATAATGAAGTCTCTAATTTTAACGATTAAAAAAACAGTATAGTTAAATATTTATTGAAGTATGCTAGTATGATATTCAACTTAAAACTAGATTAACTGGTTCATAAAATTATATAAAAGGAGCAAAGTGTCATATGGTCCTTAAAGTTTGCCTAAATCATTATTTTAGCGCATGATGTCCCACCATAATTTTTTGACCGCATCCTTCACGTTGAAATTGTGAGATCCATTACTTATTGCGAAACACCATAGGATATGCGCAAACTGTATGTTAACATTCAATGAGATGACATTAAATGAAAATTGGAACCTGCTAAATTGAAACACGATTTCACCATTTTAATGCCATGTCTTGGGTAAGTAATGGCCATGCAGCAACAACAACTAATTATATCAATTAAAAAAAACTAATATCAGTTTTCACCAAAAGAACTAATTATATCAAACTACTGATGATCATATTCTAGTTTAAAGAGGTCTAAGTTTGTGTGTTTGAAAATATAAGTTTGTTGAGTATTTGATAACAAAATTCATCTTTCAAAAACATTACGCGGACGCAAAAGCTCCGGACGGCTGGACCACTTATGGAATCTTGTAATCCCTATTGCAATTGAGTCCCTTTCGAATTGCTATTCCAGGCTTGTCCATGCATGCGGTCCTTTCTGGTAGACAAGACAAGAGGCCAATAGTAAGTTGGCTTCATTAGCTATCCCAATATCTTTTCTATATATCAATCCGTGCACGAGTTAATCGATGCATTGATAAATAAAAATTTATTGTGATAATATAACATTGATATTTTGCTAATATTTTTAGAGATTACGATCGTTAATTTCAAAATTATACGGTGAGAAATACAAAAGGATATGATGCGAAAACCTAAAGGATATGATGTAATTAGGACGTCAGCTTTTTTTTATAAGAAAATATATTTGAGAAAAATATAATCTTAATATCTATGATTTCTCGCTTTTTGACATATGATATTATAGTTAAAAAATATAAAACGATTCTTAAAATAAGAATCACGTTTCATTTTTATCCTCAGGTTGTTTCCCGAGGCAAAACTTGCCCAGAAAAAAATGATGATGTCTGTGCGCTTAGTTGACTACCAAATTAGAAAATTCTATACTGCTTGGCTGTATTTATTTTGGTCAAATTTAATATTATTTTAATCTCTTATTTTTTTATAATTTTTTAAATACACCATTCTTTTCCTCCTCTATTATTCTTCTTCCTCCTCCTCCCCTCTCTCTCCTCTTTTCTTTTTTCTCCTCCCCTCATTCTCTCTCCTCTTTTCTTCTTCCTCCCCCGCGAAACATCAAGCTCAACCCTTGAATAAATAATAAGAAAGAACTAAAAACCTAAATCAATTTAGGGAAAAACCATTTCCCTACTTTACCTCTAATCAATTTAGGGACAAACCCATTTACCCTGAACCCTTGATCGCTTTAATTCTGTCTCTCTAGACCACTTCATCTTTGCTCTTAACTTCATTTCCCATATCTTCCCCTCTCTCCCCCGATCCCTTCAATTCTCTCTCCAATCAAAATGGCATCCCCAATCTTAGGATGCCGATCATCACTCATATTTCCAGCTCTTCCAAGGGTCACGTGGTGTAGGATTGGTTGTTGTCGATGGTGTTGATGCTTGAATTTTTAGGTCTCATCTATGTTCCTCATATTGGGAATTTTTTTAGCAATGTATTTTCCATAAAGAAAGGAGAGAGAAAAAGAGAGGAGAGAGAGAGGGGGAGGCCAATAGAGGAGAAATGTTTTTTAGAGATTATTTATAAAATTTATTACTTGACAACTGACATTGCCAACGAAATAAAAAAATTGGCATGGAAGGCTACTTAAGCTCAAATTGGCATAGTTTTTAGGTTCGAGTTGAATTTGGCTTGAGAAGCAACTCGAACCTAAAAGCAAAATGAGATTACTTATTTCAGGATTCGTTTGGTCATTTTCTAACACAAGATCATATGTCAAAAAATGTGAAATCACATATACTAAAATTGTATGTTTCCTAATATACTTAGATCAACAAACAAAATATTTATTCTAGCTTAATAATAAAGTCTCGAATTTTAACTATTGAAAAAAAAGTATAGTTAAATATTTGTTGAAGTGTGCTAGTGTGATATTAACCTCAAAATTAAATTAACTGGTTCATAAAATTCTATAAAAAGAGCAAAGTGCCATATGGTCCTTGAAATTTGCCTAAATCATTATTTTAGCGCATGACGTACCACCATTGATGTCATCACTAACTTTTTTTTATTTTTTAATCAAAAAAATAATTATCAAATAATCAAACGCGTGAATAAAAAATAAAGCAAATATATCCTCTCTCCTCTCCCCACATTTTCTGGCTACTTGAACGCTCGCCAATCGTTTTCTCTGATAAGATGGACATCTCCGGTCGTCTTCTGCGGCTACAAAAAAACTTCCGATCAACCCAAATCTTATCACATGCATTCAATCTCAATCTCATCATCTAACTTCAATAAAAAAAAATGTTGCTTATTAAGCGCAGCCATTACATCTGTTGCGGGATTCATCTTTTCTGTCGAGAACTGAAGAAATCACGAAGCACGCAGAAAGAATAATAAGGCGAGAAATCATGAAGCACCCAAGTGCAAAAGGACAAAACCTTTTCTGTCGTGGTACGAGATGAGGTCCCTCCACCGCCGCGTTGAAGGGCTTTGTCTTTTCGGAAGGGATTTTGGAAGTCTTCCAAGAACAATTTGCCCCAAAAAAAGTTTCGATATTTTTGAAAGTTAAATGTTACACTTTGGTTACAACGTTAAACGTCAGGGATTAAAATCTTGATTCCTATCATTATGTCAAATATTATTCGAAAAACATTATATGATCTGTTTTGAAAACTGCCGGAACACAAAATACTTGAATATAATTTTCCAAAAAACTTGTGTTAGTTTCTCCCCGCTGATGTTCGTTTTCTCAGGAGGGGCAATCTCACACGATGAAAAGAAATCACTTGAGGAAAAAACCAGCTTCCCTTAAAAAAGAACATGTAAATCGCATAAACCATGTGCTAAAGTAGACCACCGTGCGGTTACCATGGCAGGGCACCCACTTTCTTGTGCATCTTTTGATGTACTCGCCGGCTATTTTTCCATCGTTGGCCACCACCGATCTTCGTCGATCATTTTTCAGATCCCGGTCGCTTCGGGCTTCTCTGGACTAATCCGAGGACAGATCTGTACTCCTCCAGTCAAAGCGCATCTTTTGATGTACTCGTCGGTTGTTTTCCCACCGCTGACCACCGTCGACCATTTTTCAGATCCTAGTCACCTCAAGCCTCACCCGACCGATCCGAGGACAGATCCGTACTCCTCCAGTCGAGGCACATATTTTGATGTACTCGATGGTCGTTTTTCCTCTGGAACTCCGACCATCGCCAGCCACCACCGGCCATCGTTAGCCATCGCACCGACCACCACCGGCCACCGCGTCGGCCACCACCGGCTTCAATGCCGGCAACTCCACGGCTTCCACGCCGATCACTCCACGGCTTCCAACGCCGGTCACTTCCTGGCTTCCACGCCGGTCTCCGTACTTTATTATACCCCACTGAGCGACCCGGCTTGTGGGTTCGCTGGTGTTAGGGTTTGTCTCGTTGCCCCTCTTGACTGCCAGGACTGTTGGCCAACAGAATTTTACGGGCTCCTGTACTTTGTAATATTTTCTTTTCTTTTTAATAAAATGATAATTAATTAAAAAAAAAGTAGACCACCGTGCGTGGAAGGTGCAGAAGTTGCCTATCACGGAAAAAAATATAGGCATGTTACCTTGTAATATGGGCGGAACGGAACGTAAACAAAACTTTTTATTAGTACATCGCTTAAAATGAAAGACCTGGGATTGGACCACGGAGTAAGTCTTTTGACGAATCAACCGTCGACGCTAGCAAATTAGCAATTGAACTTCTTACCGAGCTCGAGTTTCATGTTTTTATCGATAAGTTGCTATTGCACAAGATGGGTAATGACAAAGCTTTAGAATACTTAAATGAAAGTACAAAAATAATATTTTGGTGAGAAAATTCTTAGTTAGTACAAATGATATTTGGGAAAATTATATTTAAGTACTCTATGGTTTGGTCGTTTTAAAAAAAGACCTTGTGATTTTTTTCCATTTACTCCGAGTGGGATGGTTTCTTCTTCTTTTTCCTCCTCTTCTTCCTCTTTCTCATCCACTCGCCCCTCTTAAATCCACCCAAATCCTATAATTAGTTCTTAACACTAATCGACCTCTGTCTCACCTCATCGGGCCTCAGGTTCCTTAGCTCCCTCGGGTACCAGCTCACCTCGTAGTCTTCCTCCATTTTGTCGAACTCCCCGATCTCCTTTGACGTCAATTTGGCACCGTACTGCTCTAATCAAATTATTGAAATTGATTAGGATTTTGTAAGATTGAAAGGGGGATTAGGGGAGGAGGAAGTTACTGAAGAAAATGCAGTGTCACGAGAGAGGAGGTTGAGGAGGAGGGACTTGCGTTGTGATGGAACAACGATGTTTGATTGGAAGGTTTTGAGGGTTAGGACCACTACCTCCAGGAAGAGGAAGAAGAAGAGGAGGAGGAGGAGGAGGAGGAGGAAGAAGAGGGAGGAAGAAGCCATGCCACTCGGATACCACGTAAGATAACAAACAACATGGTGGCGCAGATGTGTCCTCCACGTGGACAACCATGTGGCTAAGCACTGTGCTAGGCTATCCAGGACTCGAATATGTTCAAGAAATTAAACTAAGAGGATTAAATTTGACAAAAAAACTACATGTCTTTTTTTGAAAACAACCAGACCTCAAAGTACTTAAGTATATTTTTTCATGATATTTTGGTCAATAATCGTGTATTATTATTATAAAATAACTAAAAAATTTCTCTATCAATTTGGGTTCGCAAGTCATTGAGTTCCCACGCGTTTCCTCACTTACCCTTTCCATCTATAAGTAGCATGCATGTTCGCCTTGAAAAACTCACCTCCCTCTTTTCTACTAGTATACACAATCCTGAACCATGTTGAAGCCAATTCACCAATCTCATGGCATCCAAAGGGCCGTTTTCACTCTTCCCCAGCCCTTGACTTTTCACCAGTCGATTTCCCTTGAGAAGTCCTCGTTTGTTGCAAACCATGGGAAGGTGAGGGTTGGAAGAAATTTTCGTATAAAACCAAATATAAGCATTAGACCTGTAGAAGGTGACACAGAGCAGTCGGTGAAAGTTAAGGCGTTAATAACTGTGAACCAACCAGTTGGTGGGTTGTTGAGTGAAATAGGAATTAACCGTGGGCTAGACGATGTTACTGACTTGCTTGGTAAAACAATCCTCTTGGAACTTGTTAGTGCCGATCTTGATCCCAGTAAGTGACTATTATAATTAGTTTGATTGTTTAAATTTTTCGGTTTTAAGACGCTTTCCTAGTAAATTAATTGGTGGCCGGTAAATTGATTCAGGTTATTAATCAAGATTTTTAATTTCGTTGGCCGTCTTTAATTGTAAGCTTTAGTTAGTGGTTGATTAATTAACGGTTGCACTTCATTTTTTTATTAGATAACTGTAATATTTAACAACAAAAAAAAATCCACAGTCAATCAGATTATACCTAAATACATGAATCCTGCATAGGAACAAAATTATCTAGCATAATCAGGAATATTTATATTGTTTGTTGAGATATATTCTAAATTTTATGAATGTTTTCGTGAAACTGAAATGCTGAATATATATTTACATCTAGCAATTTTTTTCTTTTAATTTACTTTGGTATTAATGAAGGTGGAGACGTTTAAAAAGGTGATGTTACCAAAAAAATAGTTATTGGTTAGGTATGATAATGGCCACTATCCAGGTAAATTTCATATAATTTGATCATTTCTCTCTTTTTTGAGAGTGTTCCTAAATTCTTATTATTACCCTCTTTAAAAAAACAGAATTCATGCATTATTTGCATCTTAAAAAAATGGACAAGATCAAGTCAACATACGGGTCGACAATATTTAAAAACCTTAAGCTTAAAAAAATAATTAAACTTCATAATCTAATGTAATCAAATATATTTTGTACTCAAACATTCTCCCATTAGAGTTATTTAAATGAGTAATTGAAATAAAATTAATTTTGACTTATAAGTGAATATATAAACTTTAATAGGCAATTAAAACTAATAGACCTGGATAGTGATTTGCTTTGGATTATGTTTATGTTGAAGTAGTTAAAGGTTCTCGACAATCGTAATTAACCAAGTACGCGAAACTTTTTCACTACTTCGTAATAGTTCTTCTCCCCTCTTTATCTTACAACTTACAACCCTATTTCCCATAATTTTTTTTTCACTTATTTTAAGTATTGAAAAGAATATAAAAAGAAAATATAATAATTGATATATACACAGATAAATTTGGGCACGAGTCGCGTGATCGATCATAGTCTTTGTTGAAAGGTCTTTCAGGGAAGGCTAGGGGATTACAGGATTTTGGCTTATATAATCTAAAAAATTTGGGTAGAGTCTGGGTAGTGTTCTACCTACATAATAGGAAATGTATATTCCGAATACTAAACATATTAACATCCGAACAGATAAGTTAATTTTTATGTCCATGTGAAGGAACTTGATAGATGCGTGCAACATTTATTTCAATAATAATCACCGGATTACCCTTTTTTGTGTGTAATCACGTCAATAACTAATTAACTATATATGCATGTGAAGGGACTGGATTGGAGAAACCAACAATTGAAGCGTACGCTCGTCGGATCGGAGACAGAGAGAAGGAACAGCAGTACGAAGCCGCCGATATTATGATTCCATCGGATTTCGGACAAGTTGGTGCTGTACTTGTTCAAAATGAGCACCACAAGGAGATGTTTTTCAAGGACATAGTCCTTGATGGCTTACCTTCTGGTCCCGTTAATATTCCTTGCAATTCCTTTGTCCAATCCAAACACGACACCAAGCAGAAAAGGGTCTTCTTCACCACTAAGGTATAATTTAACATTCTTTTGTTGATAAATTGTGTTCAATGAGACGGATTCTTGATATAACGAGAGAAATAAAATAGACTGAATAGAGAAAGGAAAAAAGTTTAGGCAAAAAATCAATGATTTTGTTACGGAAGGTATTGGATAAATAGTTCTGGCCGGAATCGTCATGGACCTGCTGCAGGTGTACGTACCGTCGGAGACACCGGAAGGGGTGAGGAGGTTGAGACAAGAGGAGCTGACGGCGATGCGAGGCGACGGAAAAGGGCAGAGGAAGACGGGGGAGAGGGTGTACGACTACGACGTGTACAACGATCTCGGAGACCCAGACTCCGATCCCACACAGAAGAGGCCCGTCCTCGGCGGCAAGGAGCACCCTTATCCTCGCCGTTGCCGTACCGGCCGTCCAATGTGCAAATCAGGTAATTTAATTTAATTAACTACAAGTTTTGAATGATCCCAAAAAGCCCTGGAGAACGAACAAAGTAAGAGGAAGTGTGAAGTGTGTTCAATGTTAATCAGCGTACGTTTAATTTTTTTTTCAGTGGGGCTGGTGCTCTAGCTCAAGTTATTCGATATTAAGCAACAAAATGGATTTCATAAATATAAAATTCCTAATGAACCTTTTCACTTTATACTATTACCTTGAACCGTGGAATCTTAAAACAAATATTCTAAGTTACCAATTTGATCTGGAGAATTGATAACAATGAGATGATTTATGATAACATCAATTTACTGGTCGCGAGTGTTTAAAATTTTGGAACCTATTACCTTAGAATATTACGATAAAAATGAAAATTTTATGATTTCATTAGATAAAAACTATCAGCATAAAATAACTTTAGAAGAGTATATAGAACTTTTGTATACCAATCATACAAGTTGAAGTGGAGATTGGTATTGTTATTTGTTTTTTTTCCCAAGGATGGGGTTGGTGGTTTTGATTGCCACTGTTTGGTTTCGATTTTTTCTCTTCTCTGGCCATTAATAAAGGGACATGGATGGACTTATCATAAAATCCTTTTATACTTCTTTTAAGTTATAGTTATACAAGTCTCTATAGTTTCTCTGTTTTTAGGCCACAGTTTCTCTCTTTCAATCTTAGGCTTTTTTCCAAACTACCATTTAGAGGAATTATGTGTTATCTAGATCCTCCTTGATTTAGTGAGGTAGGCAGTAGGGGACCCCCTTTTTATTTCTTTCAAAAATAAGTTAGGGCTTTATCGAGTCAATTTATGTGGTATATTCGATATATCTCTCGTTACGAAATAAACAACATAACAATAAGTTACGGGACATCATATCACTGGACAAAATTAGGGATTTTCGATTGGAATCTAGAAGCTGTATAGGAACATGGATGCAATTACAAAAATGGCGAGACAAACTATTTTCATGGTCCCTAAAATTTCATGTGCAGGGAATGCTCCCCTAGAGGAACTCTTAATTAAACGTACGGATTTAGCACTAAAAAAATCTAAACGTACGGACTGAAAGGGAAATCTGCTGGTCCTGCAAAGTGATTGTGTACAACTAACTACACGTAAGTCATGCTGACAAGCTACTTGTCACCGTCCATTGCCCTAGCAATTTGTCGCTTTCTCTTTTCATCTTATGAACAACATTCAATTTTTTAAACGGTCAGAATTGCTGAATAGGTCCATACATATTAGCTTAATGTATTTTGTGGTTTCAAATCTTACAAATATATAAAACACTACTAGATGAATTTTTATGTGTGGTAATACAAAGGGTCTTGGCTGACATAATTGACTAATATGAATTAAAATATATAATTCTTATCCAAATTGCCAGAATACTGAAGTACTTCATGCTTTGAAAAGTGTTGTAATGTCTTTACATTTTTTTAACTACTAAGTAAAAACACTTGACTAAGGTTTGAGCCCGGTAAAAGTTTATAATGACAATACAATTCTTATTATTAATCTGGATTTGAGTCGAATAATTTGTCGTCTTATTGACTTCACGTATATTTACTCTATTTCAAAAAAACCGCAGATCCTCAACTGGAGTCTAGGAGCGGGAGCGTGTACGTGCCAAGAGACGAAGATTTCTCGGAGGTGAAGGAGCTGACGTTCGGGGCGAGGACGTTGAGGTCGGTCCTCCATGCCCTTGTCCCAGCCCTAGAGACCGTCATAGTCGACCCTGACCTGGGCTTCCCCTACTTCGCGGCCATTGATTCGCTCTTCAACGAAGGCTTCGACATGCCTCCTCTCAATAAGCAAGGCTCCTGGAAGGACCTTCTTCCCAATTTTTTCAAGTCCCTCGAGAACGACAGCAGAGATCTGTTGCGGTTTGAGCCACCACAAACCATGACAAGTACTTGCACCAACCCGTTACGATTTTGAAATGGATATGAAAATTATAATACGTACCATATAAGAGATTAATGAGTTCCCATTTCTTAAAAAATTCTTTCAGGAGACGAATTTTTCTGGATTAGGGACGAGGAATTTGCAAGAGAGGTTCTTGCTGGTGTCAACCCATGTTGCATCAAGCTGGTCACGGTAATACGATTTGGCAGATATACCCTTAAGTATTATTTGTGATTTTTTTGCCCATCAAAGTTAAATCACGATTTTTAATTGAAGGGGTTAAATTTTCATGCCAAATGTTCTTAAAACTTGACAATTAATTTGGATCGGATTCCTGTTTGATAATTCTTGCAGGAGTGGCCGTTGAAGAGTAACCTCGACCCGAAGGTATACGGGCCAGCTGAATCAGCAATAACCACGGAGATCGTAGAGAAGGAAATCAAAGGTTTCATCCTGACCGTTGAAGAGGTACCTAATAATTCCACTTTAGAAATCTAAAAAAAAAGTGACATTTCCTCAAGTTTAATAGTTCTCTCTAATTATTTTTTGTTTGCATATAAAGTTAATGCCAATGGCAATAAGATGTTAGGGAACCACACATAGATTGATATTTACTACCTAAATTGATTTTTTTTATGCTATTTAATCTATTTTACGAGTACAGAAAATTTACTGAACCAGTGTAACATTTGTTTTGCGTAGGCCGTGGCACAGAAGAAGCTATTTGTCCTGGACTACCATGACCTCTTCTTGCCATTTTCGGACCAAGTAAGCAAACAAAAGGGCACGCAACTGTACGGGTCCCGGACGTTGTTCTTCCTGACGCCGGACGGGACACTGAGGCCACTGGCCATTGAACTCGTCCGACCACCGGTGGACGGGAAGCCACAGTGGAAGCAAGCCTTTACTCCGGCATGGCATTCCACCGCCGTCTGGCTCTGGAGGCTTGCTAAAACTCACGTCCTTGCTCACGATACCGGCTACCATGAGCTCGTCAGTCATTGGTAAGTAAGAGTTCTCGAGTTCGGAGCTACGACATTTCTGACGTGATATGTGGCTAGAGGATTTTGGCTCGAATCTAAATTAACGGGTTTTTAATTGCGTTTCTGATGTCATTGGTAAGTAATAGTTTGGTCATTGCAGGCTAAGAACACATTGTTGCACCGAGCCCTACATAATTGCAGCGAACAGGCAGCTAAGTGCGATGCACCCAATATATAGGCTAATGCACCCTCACTTTCGGTACACGATGGAGATCAACGCTCTGTCTAGAGAGGCGCTTATAAATGCTGGTGGTGTCATCGAGTCCTCCTTCACCCCTCTCACCTACTCCATTGCCTTTAGCTCTGCTGTTTATGATCAACTTTGGAGGTTCGACCACGAGGCTTTGCCCGCGGATTTGGTCAACCGGTAAGCGAGTTTTTTTCCGAGAAATTGTTGGGTACACAACAATATTATATACTTGTTAGATAAGATTTGACGCCATGCACAAGTTCTGCCTAGAAATAAGTTATACTTATTTTTTTTTTCAAGAATTGCCCTCAAATAAAATAAAAAGTGTTATACAAACAAACACAGAAAGCCCACAAAACACCTGCTAACCAACAATCCTGGTAGTCAGTTCTACTTATTTTTGTTTTCAAGAACTGCCCTCAAATAAAATAAAAAGTGTTATACAAACAAACACCGAAAGCCCACAAAACACCTGCTGACCAACAATCCTAGTAGTCAGGTGGGGCAGAAACCTCTCACCAGCTAACCAACAGACCTGTTAGTCATGAGAGAGGATTACAAAAGAGTGCCTCCCCGGCTAGCCAACAAGCCTGGTAGTCAGAAAGTCAGTTCTACTTATTTGAACATGAATAAATTGGTTTAATAAAAAAATTGTTGATATTATTTATTAGATGAAAAATCCAACTAATCGATTTTAAAATTTTAATTGGATATGGGTATTCTTCGAGTTGCTGAGATTTGGATTTGAATCGACGGATTTAATTGGCAGGGGAATGGCGGTGGAAGATGCATCAGCTCCTCATGGGGTGAGGTTGACAATAGAGGACTACCCATACGCTAACGATGGACTCCTCCTATGGGACGCAATCAAGCAATGGGTGACCGATTACGTCACCCACTACTATCCCGACTCGTCCGTGGTTCAGTCTGACTCGGAGCTCCAAGACTGGTGGGGGGAGGTCAAGAATGTGGGCCACATGGACAAGAAGGACGAACCATGGTGGCCCAAACTCGAGACCGCTACCGACCTAATCCACATCGTCACGACCATTGTCTGGGTGGCTTCGGGCCACCACGCGGCTGTAAACTTCGGGCAGTACACCTTTGGTGGCTACTTCCCGAACCGGCCCGCAATTGTCCGAGAGAAAATGCCAACGGAGGATTTAAATGAAAAAGACTACAAATTCTTCATTGAGAAACCTGCGGATTACATGCTCAAGACTTTCCCTTCGCAGTTGCAGGCCACGAAGGTGATGGCTGTCCTGGACATCCTGTCGAGCCACAGCGTCGACGAGGAGTATCTCGGCGAGACGATCGAGCCCACCTGGGAGGCGGATCCGGTGATAAAGGCGGCGTTCGAGAAGTTCAGCGACAGGTTGAAGCAAGTGGAAGGGATCATAAACGAAAGGAATGAGGATATCAGGTTGAAGAACAGGAATGGGTCTGGCATTGTGCCCTATGAGCTGTTGAAACCCTTCTCGGGGTCCGGGGTCACTGGGAAAGGCGTCCCTTACAGTATCTCCATATGATTTTATTTTTTCAGACTAATTAAGCTTCGAGGTTTAGAGGATGTTGTTGGTATAGTTGTGACAATTGTTATGAGTTTCTTCTTAGTTTGGATGAGACACTGTGTGTTGGTAGATAAGGTGTTCTGCCATACTACACGGGGTCTTCTCCAACCAATGATTATGTCGCTTAATCATCTCATTTTGATGTAAAACTCACGAAATTTCACACAAAAAAAATTGCCTCTTGAACAATTTTATGATAAGTTATTCCCTCTCACATCCCTAAAATCTTTAGTTAAGAAAAAAAAAATTGCAGTCCGATTGGTCGGAATACAGTCCAATACTAATATTGAACCTTTTTTTTTTTACCAAGATTTGATGGATAAGCAAGGTGATCAACTCTAAAAAAAAGATAATTTATTGAATTTCATCGAATTAAATTTAGAATTTTAGTATGTATAAAAGATAAATTTTGTAACAGAATTATAACATATATTAAATTATTTGTATTTAATACTAAATATTATTAAATGATGAGATAATTTGAAAAAAAAATCATTATTTCATCCGATACAATATATTTTATAAAAACATTGGTAAAATGAAAACGGTACAATTGTACTCTCAATTTCATCACAATTTTCTCCTATTTTATTTCTCCCATATTTTGCATTTTATTCTTATTTGTACTTTATTTTGAGAGTTCGTGGAGTGAGAAAAAAACTAAAAACTACATAATCGTCTCAAACCAAAAATTTTAGAGAAGAATTTCTACCGACTCATAATACTGTCTTTAAATAATTTTTTTTTACCTTTCTCCATCATTTCTCTTCATCTTATGCCATCCTCCTCTAAATCCCTTTGACTTTAGCATAGCGATACGATGCGTAGTCCCGGTCAAAAATAGAATTTGATTAGTAATTCTATTCAATTTGTTAATAACTCGATTCGATTCGCATATAATTTGATTTTAAAAAAATTGATTCGAATTCATGATGATACAAATTAATTTCGGTTTAAATTTTTTATAATTTGTCAAAATAACAAATTTAATTCGTACAATTAAGTTGATGTTCACATCATTGCTTACATCAACGGATAATGTCAGCATCTGCAAAAGCCTTAACAACCTTTTTTTTGTCCTTTTTTGGGCCCCTTGTTTATACTATTTTTAGTGCTTTTATTTTTTGAATTTTACACATTTCAACTTCCAACTCTATAAGTACCACATTTATTTTTTAAATTTTACACATTTCAATCTCTATCATGTACTTCTCTTATAAAATTTTGAAATTTGATTTTTTATCATATAATTTATCATACTACTATATAATTATGTCATTCAAATGGAACAAATAACAGTAAATAAAACCAAAAATGATATGATAGTTATACCCATCATTTAAGATCTAAATATTCATATAAAATTGGTGTTACAAATTTTAAACTTAATTATCTACTAAGACATAAATCCTAAACCTTAATACCTTAAACCCTAAAATCCTAAAATCTTAAATCCTAGACTCAATTATCTATTAAATCTTAAACTCCAAACGCTAAATCCTAAAATCATAAACCCTAAACCCAATTATATACTAAATCCTAAACTTTTTTAAACTCTAAATCATGAAATCCTTAAACTCTAAACCATTGACAACTTATTTTGGCACATTAAGTGCAAACTCAAATTTTAGTTTAATTTTTTTCTTAAAAATTTTAAACATTGATTCTTATTTTTTTTAATTTTTAATTAAATATTTAAGAACTAATTCAGATTTGATTTGAAATCAATTCAAATCTGAAGATTTATAATTTGTTTAATGTTTTGATGAATTCGAATTCAAACTAATTCGATTCAAATTATAGTAAGGTCTAACGATAAGTTTCTAATGTCCGTTGCCTCTCTAATATAATTATGTGTTTTTCAACTAAAACTTCGTTTTGTAGTCACCTAGTTAGGCTTACATCCTTTGAGAGGTTCTTAGCTCTTGAAAAAAAAAATTCAAGTTCTCCACATTACCAACATGTTTGAACATATCATATGTCTTGCTTTATTGTCCTTTGTTGTATTTTTTTGCTATCGTATATTGTAATCCTCATATTACTTAATAAATAGCTTTTCTTGATAGACACATTCTTTCCGTCCATATTAAAGTTTGAACTTTGAAGCTATTTAAATTTTTACAACTTCTAGAAATCATTTTGTAATAATAAATAGCTTATAAAGGAAAATTCTTATAAGAAATAAAGTTGTTAGATTTTGAGAATTATTTTATTGATATTATTTTATTTGTAAAGATTGAATGAAAATCTAATTTTTAAATATTTTTTATATTTATTCTAATAAACAGGTGATACATCTATAAAAAAGAGTTGCAACATCTCATTTTTTTTTGTATTTAACTATGTAACATCTCACCAGTTCAACAAGTGGTCTCTATCAAAAAAGAGTTGCAAACTTCTGATAATTGAGTTATATGATGAAAACGAGAGATAACGTATTTTATATGATCTCTCAATCCACCGCATGGAAAACGCATTTTTGCAGGACCATCAGCCATATTCCATTGTCTTGTAATACATATTCGTGAAGGATCATCCCACGGTATCGTTTCCTCATTGGCGGGGAAGAGATGAAGGGGGCCGGTGTCACGAGCTTTTGTTTTGTTCCCTGTGACGCGTTACATCGACGTACGACGTTGTCGTTCCGAAGTCCGCGGTGTTAAATTGTTAAGTTTTGAAATTCATCGCGCATATATTTTAGTTAATGGGTGTTATTAGGTTTCGAATTTTTATAACCTTTATTCCAAACTTCGTTTGGTAAAAAATATGGTTCGAACTAAATGAAAACTTGTACAAGCATTACTATCAAATCTTGTCCTACCAATTTTTACCTACTAATTTCTTTTGTTATATGTCATATTTACTGTGCTACTAACTTATTTAATTTATTGTATTCACTTTTGTACGTATCATGAATAAACAAGTTTAGTACTAGATTCATTAGGTTTACTAAACTACTGACAAAACAATCAGAAAAGATTGTTCTGTTAAGTTAGCCATGTTTTATTTCTGTCAGCATGTACCAAATATGTACCAAATATATCACTTGTTAGTCTACCCAAAAAATGTGTCTCTAATTAATTTAATAGTAAATATAGCAGATATTTAGGCAAGGAAGAAAAAATCCTTCTGTTTTGCCAACAAAATAGACAGCGATAGCTCAACATCGACCACGTGGCCGAAAGCTCGGTTCTCCCCGCTGATGTTCGTTCTCTCAGAAGGGGCAATCTCACACGATGAAAAGAAATAACTTAAGAAAAAAACCAGCTTCCCTTAAAAAAGAACATGTAAATCGCATAAACCACGTGCTTAAAGTGGACTACCGTGCGTGGAAGGTGCAGAAGTTGTCTATATGTGCATACTTCTTTTCAGTTTCTGACGCCCATTTTTTATACGTAATAATTTTATCAATAAACTCCATAATATGAACGAAGTGAAAACAGAGGCCCATTCCACTCGTCAGTCCAAATATGAATCTGTATTTTGATGGACTTGGAAAAAAATATATTCTCAAAGACAAGAAAATTATGGAAATCTGAGGGATTCAACAACGGACTGCGTCACATATAATGAGGTCTTCATGAAAAGTAGGAGAATAACAATAAAGCAAAAGAAAAGGGTCCCTCGAAAAATCAAGATTTGTGTTGATATCTCATCTCCAAAGATTCGGGAGGAAAAAGTAGCAGTTTCTGTGGGCTTTAAACCACACAGTATTTTTTATATATATCGGATTGTTTCTGGGATGATTCACGGTGTCAAGTATTTTTAGCAGTTTAAGGTCTTCCTTATCGAGGGTTTCTCATAAATTTTTTCTTGGTCGAGTTTTATTAGATTGGAAATGAGACCTTGTGGTACGATAGATTTAACATCTACTTATAAAAAAGTTATTTCTAAAAATGACATTTAAAGATACCAGTAAAGGTTGTGTGTGATATGATATGGAGATATGGCAACCGTGCTACAGCTTTGCTTGAAGTCGCCTTGTCAATAAAATTTTTAGGACGTTTAGTTATTACATAAAAGGTAATGTTATGCGATTATAAGACTAACCTATATAAAAATAAATATAATTGAAGACTATTTTGGTCGGTATTTGTTTATAAATAAAATTCAATTATAATAAACAGTGAACCATTGTATTATTTCTGATGCCCATGTGACAGAATATTCACAAAAGAACGCTTAGTAATAGTGAAGTTGTTCGTCTCAGAAAACTTGTCTCAAGTATTTCATTTAAACCATATAATCGACATAATTAGGTAATCTTCATGGTAATTAATTGTAGATCCGACATAATATATTTGGCCTAACGACATAACCATAACACGATTTGCGGAAATTCAGAATTTCAATCGCCGCAAGGTGTAGTTTTAGACATGTAGCTCTAAGTAGGGAGAAATTTTATAACTGCTAATTAATTAAGTGCAATTTTAAATTTTTTACCCCACTCGTCAAGATATGAACTTATAATGGATTGTCTTCTCTAGGTATTACTGAAAACTCAAACACATTTAATTTGACATTTCAAATAAATTCCCCTACGTTCTTTGATAAAAAAGTATATATTCTCTGATTTAGTGGTGACTTTTCTAATTAAAAATTTGAATCAAAATTTTCTTAAGTGAATCAAATCTTTTAAACTTAAAACGAATTTCATTCCTCAATATCCATCACATTAACACTAACATAAGTGCATACATTTAGACAAAAGCATTAGACCTATAAATGAATATGATTCGTGAGTTGATTTGATTTGATTCGTTAAAAAATTGATTTGATTTGACTCTAATTCGATTCGTCGATAATTTGGTTCGAATTCGTCATGATAAAAATTAAATAAAGTTTAAGATTTTTATAATTTGTCAAACTGGCAAAATTAAATTTGAGTCAAATTCGTATTGAATTTGTTTCTATATGTTAAAAATTCAAAAAAAATATTGTGGGGACCAGAAGTGGAAAAATAAAAAGAGGTAGAGAAGCAGAGGAGGAAAAAAGGGGGGCGGGGAAGCCGGGAGAAAATAAAAAAGGAGGGGGGAGTTAAAAGCTAGCTTCACCCGTTCACCGGCTGATGTCGGCAAATAACAAATTTTCCCCTATTTTTTTGTTGTATTCATTTTAATATTCAGATTACTGTTTTTTTTAATGTTTGTCTTTTTTTTATAAATTGAAAACTACATCTAAAATCTATAAATACCACCTTTTACTCTTTAAATTTTATATATTTCAATCTCAACTTTTTTATTTTTTTTATTGAAAATTTGAGTTATATAAATTCTTTCTCAAGTTTCTAATTATATATATTTATTATATTTATCATATAGTTTATCATATTACTATATAATTATATTATCAAGTAAAGCAATAAGGATGAAAAAAATATAAAATATCACAATCTTATTGGATGAGACTTTTCACTAATTGCTATTTATCTTATTCTGGAAGAAATAATAAACGTTCATGATGTACTTCAATGGGAAAGTGTTGATTCAATATTCAACAATCTAAAAAATATAAATGATCCCCTTTAATACTTTTTAAGCATTTCACAAAAGTTTTTATCGGACAACCACATTATTTTATAATTATATGTAATTATTGTGGTAAACAATATAACTTCAATATTGAGAATGAATATGATACTTTACTGCTTATTAAGTATATAAATCACCACACAATGTTATTGTAGAAATATTTCAAATTAAATTATCTACTAAACCCTAAAATTAAAATTCTAAATAATAAACCCTAAATCTTCAATTATAAAGTGTAGACAACTAAATTTGACACACAAGTGTTAATGTAAATCCAAAATTTAGTTTATTTCTTTTTCCTAAAAAATGTGAAACACTTATTCCTAGTTTTATATTTTGTTATTAAATATTGAATATTTAAAAATAATCCGAATACAATTTAAATTCAAAAATTTATAATTCATATTCGATTCTTTTTTAAAAGAATTGAATATAATTTAATATTTTAACAAAATTTAAATCTAAATCAATTCGATTCAAATTTGTTTAAATTCAAAAATTGGTCCGATCTAATAAACATAGAATAAATAATTCCACACTCCAGGTGACAATTGTGAGATAGTGGTCGGTCGTGGCTACTCTTTACGGGGGTATTCAACATGTACACCAGAAATTCCTTAATCCTAGCATAGCAATAAAAAACAAAATCATTAATCATCTTGCAACCATAGAAAAAATATATTCATCCAGCATCCTGTGTACGGAGAGAACCAGAACCACATGCAAGGGGCGGTAATGGTTTCCCCGTGTTCAGAATTCATGCATATATTTTTCTTTTCATATTACATAATATTTGGACATCCAATTATATTAAATAATTTAAACTTGAGACATATAAAATGATTCATGCATATAAAAAGTTCGTGTCCAATTTTCCCTATATAAAACAAATCCAGGTAAGTCACTAAGATACCATCGACCTGAATGTATAACAAGACGACCTCGTCTCTATCCACGCATATTAGCAACACCTTGTAAAATCTTCATCGTTCTCCTTACATAACTTAGAAGAAATGTTAAAACCACACGTCCAAAACGGATCCAATTCTTCGGTCTCCCAGTTTATATTGCCAAAACTATTAGTCCCAGGTCCTACGTCATCATGTTCAAGATCTTCATCATCTCTTTGGTTCACCAAACCAAAGAAGCACATTAACCGCAAGGTTAATGGCTCTTGTCGATCGAGCAGGATCAAGGCGGTCCTGAGTGTTGCCGAGACATCCCTTAAGGTTAGGGCAACGGTCACTGTGAAGCAGACCCTAGGTGGGCTAATTACAAGCTTGGGGATAGAGAAGGGACTTGATGACATTAAGGACATGCTTGGTAGAGGACTCCTCTTGGAGCTTGTCAGTGCCGAGCTTGATCCTGGTAAGTTGCAGTGCAACTACATACACTTTGTCCAAGCTCTTCGTCTCTGTTTGCTTAGCTAGAAACTTAACAAAATCGAGAAAATAACATTTTGCATTGTTTTATCGAGAAAAATATATTAATAGGAAAAATTTATAGACCCTTGGTGCTTCTGTTAATAAGAACTTGATAATTTGTCGGTACCTTAATACCTAACCGAAATCCTGAGATAATATATGTTGTTGTAATTCGTTAGCTCTTAATTCTTTTATGTGGGATTCTCCTGCTTAAATACCAACGAAATGTAATTGTATATATGAACGTAATATAAATATATATTTTTGAAAATATTTTCTGATCCAAAACTCGTTAATTAAGATGAAACTGTTGGTACAAAAAGTTTTTAATTGTGTTAAAAGACGGTGTGCAGTTTGATATAAATCACTAAATATAGATAAAAATTATTGGAAAAGTAATTTTCAAAAGAGAGCCAGACGGGTTTGTTTATTTATATCTATAAAGTAGATTTGCTTTCCTAATCTAACCGGACGTGCATAGTTTTTTATATGTCTTTTTTTTTATTACAATATAAGAAACTGAACACATTTATATCCCGAGTGTTCACGATTATATTAAGTCTCAGTTTTTTCTTAATTGTTTTTTTAAAATTATTGGTTGTTTTCTTTTGCTCATAGTGTGTGATACACCACTGTTTAGTTTAGTATGTTGTGACGACAGTAAGATAAATATCTTTTGATTGAATAAACTGCATGGCGTTTTTTGAGCTTAGGAACAGTACGTATATTTCCTTCGTAAACGCAGTAGTCCGTAAGGAATTTTTATTTTTATTTTTGTACATATGCGACTGCAACTTCTAACTACGAGTAATCTAACACCCGGAGTGTAAATATGTGCACTTTCTAATTCAACTGAACAAAAAAACACAATGGTCCCTAGTTAGAATGGTCCTTAATTACAATGGTGTATAATTACAATGGCCCCAGGAGAAAAAGACAGACTATAAAGTCCCTGGTTTTTGGGCGGTTGTTCTTTTTGAAGTAAGTTCTTTTAATAATTTGTGTACCAAAAGGAAAGTAAGAGATTCTTAAAAAAAGATAACTCAATGAACCTTTAATCCTTATCAATTAAGATTTCACATCCTAGGCTTATTCTATTGACGAATTCATTAGTCATCTTTAAAGTATAAAGTTTCATTTCAACAATAGAACTAAATATTTTTGGTGGACCTTAATTTTTTTGAAATAGAATTTTACACCTACTTACATTTGCGATGGATTGAACTTTCATCAAATCAATTACACCTACGTCATTATGTCAAATTCCTATTAAAATTTTAGATAGACTATATAACATAAAATCCAAGCTAATTACTCTTACAAGACCCGTGGTATATTGTAGCCCTCTCAGGAACCCTGTCAACGTGTTGGTGAAACCAAATATTGTTCTAACTTTGACCGATTAATCTTGGACTAATTTTTTGTGCCTGCAGAAACGGGACTAGAGAAGCCAACTATAAAATCATACGCACACAAGGGAAGGCAAGTAGACGACGATATAATGTATGAGGCAGAATTTGAGGTACCACCAGATTTCGGAATGGTGGGTGCTGTGTTCGTCGAAAATGAACGTAGTAAAGAGATATTCCTCGACGATATTGTAATTGACGGCCTCCCTTATGCTCCGATTCGATTCACTTGTGGCTCTTGGGTTCACTCCAATTCCTTTAAGAAGCAGAGAAGAATCTTTTTCTCTAACAAGGTCAGTGTTCAATGTTATTAATTTTTTTTGGTGGGTATCAATGTTATTAAACACTAATATTTTTATCTCTTAGCTATATAAAAATAAATAAATATAATTAGCTAGCATGATGAGTACTTATCTCTAATCTGTACACAAATTTCTGGATCATTATGGTTTGACGGGTCGTAATCCGAGAACCAGTTATAGGGCACAAAAAATGTCTTCGGAGAAAAGTCCATCCCGACTAGAAGGTGATATTTTATGTCGAAAAGGACGCGTTTGTCATAATATAAAAATACATTACTGAGTTTTCCATCTATAAAATAAGAAAAGTTTACCAACCATTTTTTTAATGATACGAAGTGGATTTGAATGAATTGGTCTAAACGTGTTTCCAAAAAAAGAATTAACCTGATTTCTCATGAGAAACTGTAATTAGAAATAAGTCACTACTACTTAAGTTTCACCCGCTTCATCGTAATTTAATTCATCTTCGTTGAAAATTTCATAAATCACCGCAAGCCCTAATACAAAATATCCAATAACCATCAAACCAGTTACTTATTAGCTACTCGTTGATATTCCAAACGTTAGGATCATAGTCACTTTAAAAGTTTAGTCTTGTGAATTAATATTTATTAAACTGCTGAAATATGTCTTTTGAAATTGTTTTATAGTCGTATTTACCCAGTGAAACACCGGAAGGGTTGAAGAGGTTGAGGGAGGAAGAGCTTGTCGTGTTGCGAGGGAATGGACAAGGGGAGAGGAAGTTCGGTGACCGGATCTACGATTACGATGTCTATAACGATCTCGGAGACTCGGACGGTGACCCTAAACTGGCGAGGCCGATCCTTGGTGGCAAAGAACGCCCATACCCTCGACGATGCAGAACCGGTCGCCCTCGATGCAATTCAGGTAAATTTTTACACTGGAACATTTGTGAGAGTTTGAAACTCCCGGTGCCTTTGGATTACATGCCATTTTACCTCACGTGATACTATTAGGACCACTTTTGTCGAGTTGTTGAGAAAAATGTCGAATTTTGATACTGTAGGAATTGGTAAAATTAGGGACGGACATACTTTCACCATTTGAAATTAGATGCAAAGAATTTTTGCATGTTTCGAGACTTTATATTAACTAACAGACTATTCAAATCTTGAAAATGTAGGACCCTTAGCACCAGGCTCGGAGAAATTTAGCGACATATGAGATTCTAAATCTGAGTCTGAGTTGAGTTGGTTTACCTAATAATTTATCTGAGATTTTGAGTTCCAATCCAAAAAATATAGGAGTGTTGAAATTAGGCAAAAAAATCACCATTGAAATTCCACTGGACTAGAATATGGACTAAATGGCCTAATAAATTAGAGATGTCATATTTAAAATAAATTTAGAAATGTCAAAACTAGGCTCGAAGAGTCTTTGCACCAACTGAGATTATACAATATTACAATTTGGATTAGTTCACCCAGCGGTACCAAGTTATTTTTGGGAAAATAAACCATGATTCTAAATATAATTAGAAACATTTCTAAGTAAAAATTACAACGAAGTCGAAATTCATATATGCATAAATGTGGATGCAGATCAATCCGCCGAGAAACGAAAGCGCAACTTTTACGTACCGAGAGACGAAGCGTTCTCGGAGACGAAGCAGCTGACGTTCTCGACCAAGACGCTACACTCGCTCTTCCATGCGCTGATACCGTCTCTTGGGTGCGTCATCGGGGACCCTGAAGTTGGATTCTCCTACTTTAAGGCCATTGACTCCCTCTTCCATGAAGGGATTCGCATGCCTCCTCTTTCCAACAAAGGCGTCTGGAACGATGTTCTCCCCAAGCTCTTCAAGGCCATCAGCGATGGAACCGGTGACATCCTTCGTTTCGAGACCCCTTCGCCTGCTGAGAGTGAGAATCCTCCTTCTATCGTACTATTGTGTTGATATCAACGTTTTAAAGAAGGATCGGGAGGTCGATCTGTGATTTTTTTTTTTGGCAAAAAAAAAACTTCAATAAAATAAAAAATAATAAAAAATACATGAAAAGTCACAAGCCCATAACCAACGGTCCTAATAAACAGGTGAGGCAAAAAATTCAACATTAGTTAGTCAACAAATTTGGTAGTCTGGTAAGTCAAAAACAATTGAGCCATAATACCTGCTAGTCAACAAGCTTATTAGTCACGGTCGGCAAAATTTTTTTTTTAATTTTTTCTACATCGGCTTAGCCAATCATATGGATCTCGAGTTGATGAGTTAGATAATCTTTTTAATATAATATTAAAAAAGTTAATTTCACCATATTACCAAAAAAAATTAATAGAATTATTGTCTTGATTAGGAGACAAATTTTTCTGGACGAGGGACCAGGAATTCTCTCGGCAGCTACTTTCCGGGCTCAACCCCTGTTCTATACGGTTGGTCACGGTACGGAACCTGACACTTGTGTATTTCTTTGTACTGTATTAATATTTTTTTTGCCGCATTATGGCAGTAAATCGTAATTCATTAGTTGCTTGTTGAATATCCTGCCTGCATTGATTCTGGTGTTCAATTTATAAATAAAGATTCCGTCAAACAATTTCCTTCAAAATTTGGTTGAGACTTCAAATTTTGCATATTCAATTTCCTCAAATTTTGTGTACTGAAATGTAGTCTATGAAATTCTGCAGGAATGGCCAATGAAGAGTGAACTGGACCCTCAGCTCTACGGTCCTTCAGAATCCGCAATCACGAAAGAGATAGTAGACGCAGAAATTGGAGGGATTATGAAAGTTGAAAAGGTGACCAAAATAATTCCTGGTTGCAAATTAGAGAGAGATGAAAAGAAAAAGAAAAGAAATCCCTGATGAACTTGGTCCAATTCAACTAACTTTTTGATGTTTCTTCAGGCAATAAAGCATAGGAAGCTTTTCGTCCTAGACTACCACGACATTCTCATGCCATTTGTGACCAAAGTCAGGGAGCTCAAGGGCACCACATTGTACGGCTCGAGGACGTTGTTCTTCCTGAACCCGGACGGCACGTTGAGGCCCTTAGCCATCGAGCTGACTTGCCCGCCGATGCACGGGAAACACCAGTGGAAGCAAGTCTACACTCCCTCCTGGCATTCTACAGGTCACTGGCTATGGAAACTGGCTAAAGCACATGTTCTTGCTCATGATTCCTGCTATCACCAACTTGTTAGCCACTGGTAAATAACTCTTAATTATCTTTCATTTATTTCACTGATACCGTTGCCGATGGACTAAATGCTGATGTGGTTGCAGGCTAAGAACACACTGCTGCACAGAGCCTTATATAATCGCGACTAACAGGCAACTTAGCGCGGTGCATCCCATTTATAGACTCTTGCATCCACATTTTCGGTATACAATGGAAGTGAACGCGCTGGCCCGCGAGGCACTTATCAATGCCGGGGGTATCATCGAGTCTTCCTTCTCAGGAGGCAAGTACTGTATGGAAATGTGCTCTGCTGCATACGGTAAGCTGTGGCGGTTCGACCACCAGGCTCTCCCCCAAGACCTCCTTAGCAGGTAACTGCGAAACCTGATATGATGAGCATGCGACAAACGATAGCCAATCCATTGTATTTGATCTTGTGATTTTGGTGGCAGGGGAATGGCAATAGAGGATCTAACATCTCCGCACGGACTAAAGCTGACAGTTGAGGACTACCCTTTCGCAACCGATGGTCTACTCTTATGGGACGCCATCAAGCAGTGGGTTACCGAGTATGTCAGCCACTACTACCCCGAATCAGGCCTAGTCAAATCCGACCCGGAGCTGCAGGCCTGGTGGACGGAGATCAGGACAGTGGGCCACGCCGACAAGAAGAACGAGCCCTGGTGGCCGGAGTTGAACACTCGACAAGACCTTATCGATATCCTCACCACGATACTGTGGGTTACATCAGGCCTCCACGCTGCTGTCAACTTCGGACAGTACGCCTACGCGGGCTATTTCCCGAACAGGCCTACCATTGCTAGGATCAATATGCCAACCGAGGATCCATCACCAGAGGAATGGAACCTCTTCCTCGAAAAACCCGAGACAGTTCTGTTAGCCACATTTCCATCCAAGCTGCAGGCGACGCGGGTCATGGCCGTGTTGCACGTCCTGTCGAACCATTCCCCGGACGAGGAGTACATAGGCGAGGAGATCGAGTCTGCCTGGACCGACGAGCCCGTCATAAAGGGGGCTTTCGAGAAGTTCAGCGGCAGGCTGAAGGCGATCGAAGGGATCATCGACGAGAGGAATACTGATACGGATCTCAGGAACAGGAATGGAGCTGGGATCGTGCCCTATCGGTTCCTGAAGCCTTTCTCCAAGCCAGGCGTTACAGGGCAGGGAGTCCCCTGTAGCATCTCCATTTAGTTTGTACTATTAACCTTGGATTGGATCAGATATTGAGGTAGAGATATATCAAGTAATAGGTTTATAAATATACGAATATTAACGTTTGGGTAATTAAGGCAGTTTCCTTCTTTTTATGTAAATTCCACACCCAGTATTCTCCAACAGTTTCGAAACTCCTCTCGCCTTATTTATAGGCTTACATTTTACTAACTACTATATCGCCATATCAAAATATTAAGGCAGATTCCTTGGTAACATCATTGCTTCATGTTTGAATTTGTCTCAAATTTCTGATATGAGTTTAAATAGTTACAACGGTCAAACTTGAAATCAGGATGGTCATTCCTCTATTGATTAGTATATTAATGAATTCTTATTTATGTCGCTGCTATCTACAAAAATTAAGCAAAAAAATTCAAATTTGCGTCGCCGATGTTGGAAATTTAGGTGAAAGATGAACGAAATTTGGTGTATCACCGACTTCAAAGATTTTGCAATTATTTCAGCCAAATAGTTCAAACTTCTGAATATAATTCGCGAATATAATATTTCTATGAACTATTGTCGTCATATACAATGAAACCCTATAACCATAATCGGAATTCAATGATTGTATGTCTTTGACCCGAACAAGAACATTAATATCAAATTTTTTATCTATATTTTTAGAGGAAGACAAAGTTGGTGCGATTTTTTAATGCAAATAAGAACCTATTTATTGCTATTTATAGGGGATTGGCACCATCATTAATGCCTCTTATGCACCATTTTCATGTACGTAACAGAGATCAATGGTGGCGAATGCTATAGGTAATGTCTTGTTGAGTTTGAATTCAAGGGACACGAATTTAAACTTGAGCTGGCCTAGCTGGCGGCCGCCATGAGGCTGGGTCTGTGTAGACTGTGTGTATGTTATTAATAGATTACTGATTATAGTGACACTGATTGAGATTTATGCGCATGAAACTTAATTATCCTGTGTTTATATGTGTAGTCTACCACTTGGATCTTTCTCTGACGAGTAGGATTAAGGTGTATTTTGACGTTTTGGTCTTATGAATCACATGAAATCAATTATTGTGTAATCGCGTGAAACATTAATTTTAACCGACTAATTTCTTTAGTCATATGACATCTTTACTGTGCTACTACCTTAATTGATTATTGTATCACTTTTGTATGTATCATCAATAAACAAGATGAGTACTAGATTCATTAGGACTACTAAATTATTGACAAAACAACCAGAATAGATTGTTCGGTTAAGTTAGCCATGTTTTATTTCTCTAAGCATGTCTAGAATATGTATTAAATATATCTATAATTATTCTACCAAAAACCGTATCTCTAACAAATTTTGTAGTAAATTTAGCAGATATTTAGATACCGTCAAGAAACAAAAAAAAAAATATCATTCAGTTTTGCCAACAAAACAAAACAGATAACGATAGCTCGACACCGACCACGTAGACGGGAGAGCTCGGTTCTCCCCGCGGATGTTCGTTCTCTCCGGAGGGGCATTCTCGCACGATGAAAACGAATAAATTAAAAAAAAAACTCACTTCACTTAAAAAAAAGAACATATAAATCGCGTAAACCATGTGCTGAAAGTGGACCACCTGCGTGGAAGGTGCGGAACTTGTCTATATGTGCATAATTCTTTTCATTTTTCTGATGCCCAATTTTTTGTAAGTAAAATTTTATTGATAAACTCCATAATATGAACGACGTGAAACAGAGGCACATTCCACCCATCAGGCCAAATATGAATTTATATTTTGATGGACTTGAAATAAATATTCTCCAAGACAAGGAAATTCTGGAATTCCGAGGGACTCAACAACGGACTTCGTCGCATATAATGAGGTCTTCATGAAAAGTACGAGAATAACATTAAAGCAAAAGAAAAGGCACCCTCGAAAAATCAAGAGTTGTGTTGATATGTCATCTCCAAAGAGGCGAGAGGAAGAAGTAGCAGTTTCGATGGGCTTTAATCCACCTAGTACTTTTATATAGATATCGGGGTCTTTTCCAGGATGATTCACGGTGCATCGAAGATTTTTCATTAGATTTTATGTCAGCTGAGTTTCATTGATACTGTGGTTGGAACATCGTGGTACTAGAAATTTAATCCCCGGTATATATATTGGAATAAAATCTACTTATAAAAAATTATCTCCATAGATGATTTATTTCACATCCAGATTAGTGACTAATAAGTATCATGCTGGGTGCTAATTTTTTAAAGCGAAACGGCCATAGCATTTTGAGATATCACCAGAAGATTGTGTGCAGATAAGAGATGGAGATGTGGCAACAGTGCCTACAGCTTTGCTTGAAGTTGCCTTGTCAAGGAAAAAGGATGTTTAGTTATCACTTAAAAGGTAATTTTATGCGACATATCGTTACGATCCCTACTCCGTATAAAAATTAAATATAATTAAAAGACTATGTTGGGCGGTATTTTTTCTTGATTGATAAAAAACCTACCTATAAAAAACTATGAACTATGATATTATTTCTGATGCCCTCGTGACAGAATTCTCTCGAAAGAACGCTTAGTAATAGTGAAGTTATTCTCTCCGGATGGACTCGGACTTTTAAGTTACGAACACGGAATATTACTGCATTAACATACTTATTATTATTGGATGAACGCTTGGCACGGTTCCTTTTTAATATAATAGTAAAGTTCTCTAATTTTTTCGAAAAATAGATTGATTTATTCAACTTGATAAAATCAATCTAGTTTTCAAAAAATCTTTATTCATGGTAATTAATTGTAGACCCTCCTTATTTCTTAGTTGTAGTGTTAAACATGTATCTTTTATTAGGGAGAAAATTTTTAACTGATAATTAATTAAGTCCAATTTTAAATTTCTTACCCCACTCGTCATGATATGAACTTATAATGGATTAACGAGTGACCTTTGGTCCTGCGGCATAAGGGTGGAGAGAGGTTTGGGAAGTCGAGAGTTCGATCCCTAGCATTGTAATAGAATAAGTATTAGAATAGGATAAAAAAAAATTATAATGGATTATCTGCTCTGCGTATTACTCAATCTCAAACATATTTAACTTCACATTTCAAATAAAATCTAATACATTCTTTGGTAAAAGTTAAATTATTTATAATAGAATATGCCGATCGTTAATTTAGTGGTGACTCTTCTAATAAAAATATTTTAATCAAGATTTTTTCAAGTGAATAAAAATATTACATTCACACCACCTTACATGGCTTAAATCCAATACATTGAAACTAATATAATTGCATACATATAGACATAAACATGACATAATTAATTGCATAACCCTAGGTGACAATTGTGAAATGGGCCTGGTCCGTGGCTAACCTTTTTGGTGGGTATTCAACGTGTACAATTTGGATACCAGAAATTCCTTAATCGTACCATAAAAACGAAAAACAATATCCTGCATCATCTTGGAACATAATACATCTAGCAACCCTCCAAAAAATCTACTCACCAAAAGGAATAATTTAGTGTACGGAGTGAGCCAGAACCACATGCAAGGGGGTGCAGTAATGCTTTCCCTGTGTTCAATATTCATGCATATATTTCGTTTGATATTTGCTATTGTAATAACTAATTTAAATTCGAGTCACATAACAGAATTTATGCATATAAAAATTCTTGTCCCATTTTCCCCTATATAAACCAAAGTCAGGAATGCCAATAAGCTACCACAGGCCTGAATATATACCAAGACAACCTCATCTCTATCCACGCATATTAGCAACACATTGTAATCTTCATCGATCTCTTTAGATAACTAAGAAGCAATGTTAAAACTACACATCGAAAAAGTGTCCGATTCATTTGCCTCCCGGTTTCTATTACCCAAACTATTAGTCCCAGTTGCCAAGTCATCATCTTCAAGATCATCTTCGTCGTTGTCATCTCTTTGGTTCACCAAACCGAAGAAGCACATAAAACACAGGGTTAATGGCTCTGGTCAACCAGGCAGGATCAAGGCAGTCCTAAGCGTTGCCGAGACGTCCCTCGAGGTTAGAGCAACGGTCACTGTGAAGCAGACCATAGGTGGGCTAATTACAAGCTTGGGGATAGAGAAGGGACTTGATGACATTAAGGACATGCTTGGTAGAGGACTCCTCTTGGAGCTTGTCAGTGCCGAGCTTGATCCTGGTAAGTTGCAGTGCAACTACATACACTTTGTCCAAGCTCTTCGTCTCTGTTTGCTTCGCTAGAAACTTAACAAAATCGAAAACATAAATTTTTTGCATTGCTTTATCGAGAAAAGTATATTCATAGATAAAATTTATAGACCCTTGGTGCTTCTGTTAATAAGGACTTGGAATTTTGTTGGTACCGTAATACCTAACCGAAAATCAGAGATAATATTTGTAGATATAATTCATTAGCTCTTTATTCGTTTATGTGGGGTTCTCCTGCTTCAATACCAACGATATGTAATTGTATATCTGAACGTGATATAAATATATATTTAAAAAAAAATTTCTGATACAAAACTAGTTCATTAAGATGAAACTCGTGGTACAATAATATTTTGTGTTAAAAGACGGTGTACAGTATGATATGATTCACTAAATATAGATAAAAATTATTGCAAATGTAATTTTCAAAAGACAAGCCAGGGGATGTGTTTATTTATAGTTATAAAGTAGATTAGCTTACCTAATCTAACTTCTCCAAAAAGCTTTAATCTACACCGGACATGCAGACTTTTTTTATAAGTCAGATTTTTTTATTCCAAAATAAGAAACTGAACACATTTATAGCCCGTGTGTTAATGATTATGTTGGGACCGGATTCAGTAGTGGACGTCATCTCCAGGACCGTCTTAGATAACTTAAAAAGAGGGAGGGCACTCGGGTCAAATGGTTTTGCCAAGTATGTTCAAGTAGTTTCGCAAAAACCACTCGAATATAAATGGAAAAACCACTCGAACATAATGACAAAACTACTCGAACATGCATGGCAAAACTTCTTGATCGTCCCTTCCTTCATTACGCCAATTATGTTCAAGTAGTTTCGCAAAGTAGATTCAAACATATGTTAGTAAACCATTCTAACTTACATGGAAAAATTACTCGAACATACATGATAAAACCACTCGAACATACATGGCAAAACTACTTGATCGTCCCTTCCTTCATTACGCCAAGTATGTTTAAGTGGTTTTGCAAAGTAGATTCAAACAGATATTAGAAATCTATTCTAACATACGTTGAGAAACTACTTGACCATACATGGCAAAACTACTTGAACATACATGGAAAGACCACTCGAAGATACATGATAAAACCACTCGAACATACATGACAAAATCACTTGATCGTCCCTTCCTTCATTATGCGCGCGACCCTTTCTTTTTTAAGGCCAGGATGGTTTTGGAGTTATTATGCGTACAGGACCGAATCTTATTCCGATTTTGTAAGTTTCAATTTTCTCTTATTTTTTTGGGGAAAACATTGGTCGTTTTCTGTTTCTCATAGTGTCATGTATCAATATTTAGTTTAGTCTCTTGTGACGACAGTAAGATAAATATGTTTTGATTGAAGAAAATGCATGGCCTTCCTTGAGCTTAGGAACCGTACGTATATTTCCTTCGTAAACACAATGGTCATTAAGGATTTTTTCTAAAGGTGCGATTGCAACCTCAAATTACGAGTAATTTAACACGCGGATTGCAAATACGTACACTTTTATATAAATAAAATTTATCTTATAAAAAACACAATGGTCCCTAGTTACAATGGACCGTAATCTTAATGGTCCCACGAGAAACAAAAAGATAATATAAGGTCTCCAGTTTTTTGGGCGATTGTTCTTTTTGAAGTTAGTTCTACTAATAACTTGTGTACCAAAAGGAAACTCAGATTCAAAAAAAATTATAACTCAATAAGTCATTAATCGTTATCAATTAAGATTTCACGTCGTAGGCTTATTCTTTTGATTAATTCATTAGTTATCTTTAAAGTATAAAGTTTTATTCCAACAAATAGAACTCAATAGAGAGACTGAACCATAAAGCCCTGTCAAGTAATGCTACGGCTATATTGTTATGTAAAATGTCCATTAGCCATAGACCTGGTTATAAGTGACAAAATTTTACGTATTTGTTGTGTTAACATTTTAGATAGTATATCTGACATAAAATCTGAGCTAATCATTCTTACGAAACTCGTACTCGTAGTCTGTTGTAGTCTGTAGTCTGTTGTACACCTCTCACGAACTTTGTGTCACGGCATGTTGACAAAATCAAAGACCGTGCCAACTTGGACAAATTAATCTCGGGTTAATTTTTTGTGCCTGCAGAAACGGGACTGGAGAAGCCAACAATAAAATCGTACGCACACAAGGGAAAGAAAGTAGACGAGGATATACAGTATGAGGCAGAATTTAAGGTACCACCAGATTTTGGAATGGTTGGTGCTGTGTTCGTCGAAAATGAACATAGGAAAGAGATGTTCCTCGACGATATTGTAATTGACGGCCTCCCTTATGGTCCGATTCGATTCACTTGTGGCTCTTGGGTTCGCTCCAATTCCGATAAGAAGCAGAAAAGAGTCTTTTTCTCTAACAAGGTCAGTGCTCAATGTTATTTATTAATCACAATAATACATGAAGTCTAAATTACACTAATATTTTTATCTCTTATCCATATAAAAATTTCTGGGTCGTTAAGCGTTCACGAGTCGTAGTCCGAGAATCAGTTGTACTGCACAAAAATTGTCTTAGCTAGAGAAAAGTCAGTCTCGACTAGTACATGATATTTTATGTAAAAAATGACGCGTTTGTCATAATATAAGAATACATTACTGAGTTCGCTATCTAAAAAATAAGGTTCGTGACTACCTAATACAAAAAGATTACCAACAGTTTTTTTAATGTTACACAGTGGAGTTTTAATGAATTGGTCTAAACGTTTTTGCAACATAGAAAAAACGTGATGTCTCACGAGCAACTCTAATGACAAATAAGTCAGCAGCACTTAAGATTCACCGTCGTCGTCATAATTTAATTCATATTAAATAGAAAATTGCATAAATCCAGCCTTTGACCCTAAAAGAAAAGTATACAATAATCATTCAACCAAATTACTTATTAACTACTCGTTGATATTCCAAAGTTTAGGATCATAGCCACTTTAACAGCTGTTAGTCTTAAGAATTAATATTTATTAGGAAACTGAACTATGTCTTTTGTACTTGCTTTATAGTCGTATTTACCCAGTGAAACACCAGAAGGGTTGAAGAGGTTGAGGGAGGAAGAGCTTGTCCTACTGCGAGGGAATGGACAAGGGGAGAGGAAAATCGGTGACCGGATCTACGACTACGATGTCTATAACGATCTTGGAGACCCCGACGGTGACCCTAAACTGGCGAGGCCGGTCCTTGGTGGCAAAGAACGCCCATATCCTCGACGATGCAGAACCGGTCGTCCTCGTTGCGACTCCGGTAATTCTCAAAATTTTAGTGGTCGAATATTAAATATAGTTCATTTCTCGAGTTGGAGTATTTAATTTGCCACCTTACGTGTATAAATATGGATGCAGATCAATCGGCCGAGAAACGAAAGCGTGACTTCTACGTACCAAGAGACGAAGCGTTCTCCGAGATGAAGCAGATGACGTTCTCGACCAAGACGTTGTACTCGCTCTTCCACGCGTTGATACCGTCTCTGGGGTGCGTCATCGGCGACCAAGAACTTGGGTTCTCATACTTCAAGGCCATTGACTCCCTCTTCCATGAAGGGATTCACATGCCTCCTCTCTCCAAGAAAGGCGTCTGGAACGATGTTCTCCCCA
This sequence comes from Hypericum perforatum, assembly GCA_012979155.1. Taxonomy (NCBI): domain Eukaryota; kingdom Viridiplantae; phylum Streptophyta; class Magnoliopsida; order Malpighiales; family Hypericaceae; genus Hypericum; species Hypericum perforatum. The sequence continues at coordinate 56,113 of SOPF01026059.1, forward strand.
AGCTCTTCAAGGCCATCAGCGATGGAACCAGTGACGTCCTTCGTTTCGAGACCCCTCCGCCTGCTCAGAGTAAGAATCTCCCTTCTGTCGTACTGCATTGTGTTGAAATCAAAGTTTTCAAAGAACGACCGAGAGGTCGATCTATGATTTCTCTAGTAATTAGTCTGAATCGTTTGGGCTACTAGTTGGATCAGTTTTTTTTGAAAAATAATAAAAATATATATTACTGATTATATTTGATATTATTAATATCATAAATTTGATCTCATTTTATTTTATTGCAAAATACAAGCATGAGAATCAGAATTTAATTATATCTAATGTAATAACAGTAAAAAAATATTTGATTTCTTTTCTATATTGGTCTAATTAATCAGAACTTGGTGGTTCAAAATTATGACTACGAATTGAAACGTTGTTCTTATTTAGTTAGAAAAGTGACCCAGTCTTGGTCATGAATCTCGATCTGATATGTTAGATTATCTTTCTAATATAATATTGGAAGAAGTTGATTTTACTATATTACCGGAAGAAATTAATAGAAATCTTGGTTTGATTAGGAGACAAATTCTTCTGGATGAGGGACCAAGAATTCTCTCGGCAGCTCCTTTCCGGGATCAACCCCTGTTCTATACGGTTGGTCACGGTACGAAACCTGACACTTCCGTATTTCTTTGTACTGCATTAATTTTTTTTTAGCATTATGGCAGTAGATACTAATTCAGTATTTGCTTGTTGAATATCCTACATTGATTCTGGTGTTCAGTTTATAAATAAATAATTCTGTCAAACTATTTCCTTCAAAATGTGTGTGTGATTGCAAATTTTGAATATTTTATTTTCACGTATTTAGTGTACTGAAAGGTAGTCTAAGAAATTCTGCAGGAATGGCCAATGAAGAGTGAACTGGACCCTCAGCTCTACGGCCCTTCAGAATCCGCAATCACGAGTGAGATAATAGACGCAGAAATTGGAGGGATTATGAAAGTTGAAAAGGTGACCAAAATAATTCTTGATTGCAAATTAGAGAGAGATGAAAAGAAAAAAAAAGAAAAGAAATCCTTGATGAACTTGCTCCAATTCAACAAAGTTTCTGATATATCTTCAGGCAATAAGGCATAGGAAGCTTTTCGTCCTAGACTACCACGACATTCTCATGCCATTTGTGACCAAAGTCAGGGAGCTCAAGGGCACCACATTGTACGGCTCGAGGACGTTGTTTTTCCTGAACCCGGATGGCACGTTGAGGCCCTTAGCCATCGAGCTGACTCGCCCGCCCATGCACGGGAAACACCAGTGGAAGCAAGTCTACACTCCCTCCTGGCATTCTACAGGCCACTGGCTATGGAAACTGGCTAAAGCACATGTTCTTGCTCATGATTCCTGTTATCACCAACTTGTTAGCCACTGGTAAATAATTCTTTATTATCTTTCATTTATTTCACTGATATCGTTGCAGATGGACTAAATGCTGATCTGGTTGCAGGCTAAGAACACACTGCTGCGCAGAGCCTTATATAATCGCGACTAATAGGCAACTAAGCGCGGTGCATCCCATTTATAGACTCTTGCATCCACATTTTCGGTATACAATGGAAGTGAACGCGCTGGCCCGCGACGCACTTATCAATGCCGGAGGTATCATCGAGTCTTCCTTCTCAGGAGGCAAGTACTGTATGGAAATGTGCTCTGCTGCATACGATAAGCTGTGGAGGTTCGACCACCAGGCTCTCCCCCAAGACCTCCTTAGCAGGTAACTGCGAAACCTGATCCAATGAGCACGTGACGAATGAAAGCCAATCCCTTGTATTTGATCTTGTGATTTTGGTGGCAGGGGAATGGCAATAGAGGATCTAACATCTCCGCATGGATTAAAGCTGACAGTTGAGGACTACCCTTTCGCAACCGATGGTCTACTCTTATGGGACGCCATCAAGCAGTGGGTGACCGAGTACGTTAGCCACTACTACCCCGAATCAGGCCTCATCAAATCCGACCAGGAGCTGCAGGCCTGGTGGACGGAGATCAGGACTGTGGGCCACGGCGACAAGAAGGATGAGCCCTGGTGGCCGGAGCTGAACACTCGACGTGACCTGATCGATATCCTCACCACGATCGTGTGGGTTACATCAGGTCTGCACGCTGCTGTCAACTTCGGACAGTACGCCTACGCAGGCTACTTCCCGAACAGGCCTACCATTGCCAGGATCAAGATGCCAACCGAGGATCCATCACCAGAGGAATGGAACCTCTTCCTCGAAAAACCCGAGACAGTTCTGTTAGCCACATTCCCATCCAAATTGCAGGCAACTCGGGTCATGGCCGTGTTGCACGTCCTGTCGAACCATTCCCCGGACGAGGAGTACATAGGCGAGGAGATCGAGTCAGCCTGGGCGGACGAGCCAGTCATAAAGGCGGCTTTCGAGAAGTTCAGCGGCAGGCTGAAGGCGATCGAAGGGATCATCGACGAGAGGAATACTGATACTGAGCTCAGGAACAGGAATGGAGCTGGGATCGTGCCTTATCAGTTCTTGAAGCCTTTCTCCAAGCCAGGCGTAACAGGGCAGGGAGTCCCCTATAGCATCTCTATTTAGTTTGTGCTAGTAACTTGGTTTGGGTCACATATTGAGGTAGAGATATATCAAGAAATTGTTGTATAAATAGACGAAAAATAACGTTTGGGTAATTTAGACAGTTTACTTCGTATTATGTATACCCCCCACACCTAACCATTGCAGAGATTGTTGACTTGCCAACATTCTGAGCAAAGGCCAAGAATAATATCTCTGGATATGGATTTCCATATAAACCCGTAACTCGCCAAGAAAGATCCTCTTCTTACATACATTTCTATCTATCAGTCTCGACGACAAACTCTGCAAAGATACATCATCAACCCCTAAAGAAGCGTCAGCAAGACCTAATTGAAATTGATGTTAATTATTAATTGTATCATACAGACCCCTATGTCCATGCCCGTCTTGAGCAAGAACAATAAGGAGGAGAAAATCGATGAAGAGTAAGGTAAAGATGATTCTTCTCATCTCTTCTTTTTAACTCATATTCAGCGCACTAACAAATATGATATTATAATGTAAGTGTAGGTTTTAATCATGTAATTAACACAATAATGACATAATTAACTATACTCAATTAAAACCAAAATTGAGATCGAAAAATCGAGTATACCTCTCGATGCGTGACCAAGAAGTCTCAGGAAAGTCGATGGCGAGGTTCTGGTCGAAGCACGATCACAATTCAAGCGAATCTTGTGCTCGGAATTCACGGATGTCCTCAAACGTGTATCTTCTGAACTTTTCCGTACTAAACGGTAATTGTGCTTTTGTGTGTGTTTTTTGGGTGGCCAACAGCTTAAAAAAAATGGGGAATTTTCCCCTTTTATGTTGGGCCAATTTTGCCTTTGGTGAGTAGGAGGTGGGTCACATGCATATTGGCCCACACTCCCACTCCCCACCTCTTCAATTTAGAAGAGGTGGTTTTTGTTTTATGGCCCAAAGCCAACAATCTCCCACTCATTCATTATTGATCATAATCAACAATGGATGCTATTTGGGCCCAAAGTCCAGTAACACCACACACATTCATTATTGACCATAGTCAACAATATACAGATAACATTTTTAGAGGATTTCGCGCGACCAGCACATGTCGAGTATTATAGCTAAATTCACAAGCACAGTCATACAGGCTAAGTGAATAATAGCATCTCGATTCATAACCTTTTCATGAACTTTCTAAGCTAGCAGCACTGAATCATATTTCTAGAATATGTTTAGGATCTTAAGGGCAAAGATCGGGAACCACAGTTCTCGAAACGCAGTCTCACACTAGGGATAGTGAAATCAATGAACATATTCATCCCATCCGATGGTCGAACAGCACATGAGATACTCATTCTCATGTTATGATGTAAATTCCTTTATAAAGGAACACATGTCAATTAACATCATGCTAGAGTTGTAGCCACAGCTTAACTCTAGGCTATGAGACAGAAGGTATGATAAGTTCCACTTCATACTTATCATATGGATTACATAAGATCCAAATGCAATAACTCATTATTACATCCTATAACAAATCTTGCTCTTTTAGCAAGACGGCATTATCGCCGTAGGACATTGCGCATCAAAATGTCCAACAGCTACCTCATATCAGTCAAGAATCAACATATTTGACTCCCACTGACGTAAACACCCGTGTGAGTGGGCTACTTTACTGTCTGACATGTTACGTAAGATTTTCATATTGCCGAAAAACAAAATTCTTTATTTATAAACAAAACCGTCTTAAACCTAATGACTTTACATGTTTCTCGAACACTTCTCGAGATAACGCTTTAGTCATAGGGTCTGCAACCATATCTTGTGTAGATATGTGTTTCATACACAACTCATTGTGTTTCACTAAACTTCTAACAAAATGAAATTTAATGCCTATATGTTTAGCTCTGCTATGGAAACGAGGGTCCTTAGCATAAGCTATAGCTGCTTCGTTGTCGCAGAATAAATTCACAGGTTCTTCTGAGTTGATCAAGGATAGGTGATTTAAGAATCTCTTCAGCCATACCGCTTCCTGTGCAGCATGAGCCGAGGCTACATATTCGGCTTCCATAGTTGAGAGGGATATGCAAGTCTGTTTCTTGCTGCTCCATGAAATGGCAGCCCCTCCCAACAGAAAAACAAAGCCGGATGTAGACTTGTTCTTATCAATATCACCACCCCAATCAGCGTCAGTGTAACCTTTCAGCTTTAGGTCTCTACCTTGATAGCAAAGTGAATATTCTGCAGTGGCATTCAAATACTTCAAAATTCCCTTGACAGCTTTCTAGTGAGCATTACCAGGGTTAGATTGATATCTGCTTGCAATGCTTACTGCATAGCAAATATCAGGTCTCGTACATAACATCGCGTACATGAGACATCCAACCGCATTGGCATAAGGAATCTTTTCCATATTCCTTATCTGTTCAGCTGTGATTGGAGATTGGTCTTTTCTCAAATTATGACCTTTCACTAATGGAACATACTTGGGATTGCTATGATTACAATTAAATCGTTCTACTACTTTACGAATATACGTCTCTTGTGAAAGAGACACTATTCTTTTCGAACGATTCCTCGAAATCTTAACTCCGAGTATGTAATCAGCTTCTCCCATATCTTTCATATCAAATTTGGATGAAAACCAAGTTTTGATTTCGACAAGCAGTTCCATGTCATTTGAGGCTAAGAGTATGTCATCAACATACAAAGTGATGATGATAAATTTCTTACCTGATCGCTTAACATATACACAGTGATCTTCGTCTATCATGATAAAATCATTTGCTATGATGGTTTCATGAAAACGAATATACCACTGTCTAGAAGATTACTTAAGGCCATAAATTGATCTATTCAATTTGCAAACCTTCTGTTCGCAGCCTTTTTGGATGTAGCCCTCAGGCTGAATCATATAGATTTCTTCATCCAATTCTCCATGGAGAAAAGCAGTCTTAACATCCATCTGATGTAATTCTAGATTCATGTTAGCAACCATAGCCAAAATGACCCTAATGGACGTGAATCTAACAACAGGAGCAAAAGTCTCCTCATAGTCTATTCCAGCCTGTTGTTTAAATCCTTGTGCAACTAGACGAACTTTGTATCTTTCGACACTGCCATCTGAGTTATGTTTGACTTTGAGAATCCACTTATTCCCAATAGCCCTACGTCCTTTAGGTAGATCAACCAGGTTCCAAACCTGATTTTTGGTCATGGAAGACATTTCTTCCTCCATAGCTTTAATCCAATCATTCTTTTGGGGAGATGACAGAGCAACAGAAACATTTCTGGGTTCGTCTACATCCTGAAGTATGGTCAATAGAACTTCTCCTGGATCACCAAGTTTTTTCAGTGATATTAAGGATGCATTAGCCTCACCTTCGATAACAAATCGTCGGCGAGATATGCTAGTTCTACCAGACCTACGGATTTCTCGATTCTGATAAATATCTCTCATATACTCATCATATCCGGGAACCATACTACTACTAGGCAGAAATTCTGTACTCCCACTGGAATAGGGAACTATAAGCCTTTCAGGACTTAGACGAGCATCTTCTGGACCACGTTGAGATGGAAAATCACTACCTTCCATCTCAGTTCTCCTACTCGGAAGATTAGATCCAGAAGGCTCTGGTTTAAATTTTTCATAAAGATCAAGGTTATCACTAATCTCTTTCAATTTAGGAAACTCATTCTCCAAAAAAGTGACATTACGTGACTCAATCTCTGTTACATATCCATTATCCAGCTCACTAATGAACACGTATCCTTTAGATACCTCAGGGTACCTTATAAAGATACTTTTTCTACCTCTCGGTCCTAATTTACCGAAAGAACTTGAGGTAGAATGGATATAAGACGCACATCCCCATGGCTTAAAATAGGACAAATTAGGTTTCCGATTTGCCCACATTTCATAGGGTGTGGTTGTAACAGATTTTGAGGGAACACGGTTGAGAACATATGCGGCATTTAGGAGCGCATCTCCATAATAAAATATTGGCAAATTTGCCTCTGCCATCATAGACCTAACCATGTCAAGAAGGATTCTATTCCTTCTTTCAGCTACCCCATTCTGTTGAGGCGTGTAAGGAATGGACAACTGATGTTCAATTCCTTTTTCGACACATAGTGCTTTAAAATCATCTAAAAGATATTCATGGCCACGATCTGTTCGTAAAGCCTTTATCTTTCTTTCTTTCTGATTCTCAACAAAATTCATGAATGTCATGAAGCAATTTAATGCTTCTGACTTGTGAGAAATCAGATATATCAGACTATATCTCGAATAGTCGTCAATGAAAGTGATGAAATAATAAGCCCCATATCTCGCCCTCACATTCATTGGGCCACATATGTCTGAGTGAATTAAATCTAATAGAAATTTAGCTCTAGTTCCAATACCAAATGGTTTTCTAGTGCTCTTTCCTTCTAGATACGCAACGCATCTAGGTAAGATAGACTTTTCTATCTTTCCTAGCAATCTGGCCTTAGCTAGACGATTCAAGCGTTCTTGGCCCACATGTCCAAGTCTAGAATGCCATAGTTTAATATCATCTTGCGACAAATTAGAACTTACGACAAAAGAAGTACTATCATATGGGACAATATCCAATACAATAAAACCTTTCGATTTGAAACCGCTACCATAGTACACATCATCCAAAAATAGTTTTACAATATCATTCCCAAACAACAGGGAAAAACCTAAAGACATCAAAGTAGTAACAGAGACTAAGTTCCTACGAATATCCGGAGCATATAACACATCATGTAAAATGAGAGCACGTCCACCACTAAGGTGTAAACTGCTGGTGCCCAGACCTTTCACTTCTACTGACAAGTTGTTGCTAACAAAAATGGTCTTTGCTCCATTTGGCAATCTCCGGAATTCAACAAAAGAACTTCGATCACTAGCTATATGGTCGGTTGCTCCCAAATCTATCACCCACAAAGAATGTGATTCAGCAAGTAGGGTACAAGAAGATACATTAATCTCAATCACATTTGAGTTTGAATGTACCTACTTAGGCATATTGCAATCTTTTGCAAAATGGCCTTTCTTCTGGCAGTTATAACATTTCACCTTAGAAATGTTAAACGCCTTCTTCTTTTTAGACCCTGAGCTACCAGCTTTGACGTCTAGGTCAGTTGCTTTTGGAACAGAAGAATTCTTACCCTTTCTTTTTCCTTTTTCCTTCTTCTTACTCTTGAAGCTATTTGAATTAATCAAATTAGCTTCAGGGTAAGATCTTGTAGCTAGAAGACGATCTTCTTCTAGCTCAAGATGTCTAGCGACATCCTCAAATGTCACTAGATTATCAGAATGGGTATGATTCATCTTCATTTGTTCCCAACTTACAGGTAAAGAATGAATGATAGCTTGAATCTGCTGCTCGTCACTAAGCATATGATCGGCCTCAGCCAGGTCACTGATCATGTTGGACATCATTCTAAGATGTTTTCTCATGGTAATTTCAGGTCGTTTCTTAAAGGTGTCAAACCTTATTGTCAAAGCACGTAGCTTTGACATAGAAAGCTTCCCGAATTTAGCCTTGAGAGCATCCCAAAGCTCTTTCGCGTTTTCATAAACGCAGAATTGCCTTGTGATGTCATCCATCATGGAGCTTAGAAGAATTAGACGGGCAGTGGAATTCTTCTTTTTCCAAATAGCATAGGCGTCAAGGTTACGCCTATGCTGAGCAGTTGTACCTGTTTCAGGTTCGGGCATGATGATTCTAACCTGCTCAAGAACCTCTTGTTCTTCGAGCACGTATTGAATCTTCATGTTCCAATTATCATAGTTGTCTCCGTTGAGCCTCAGCTCACGGTTCAACTCAGCAATTATCGTTCTAGATGCTACCGTCATGTCTAAAGGGAATATTTGAAATATAAGCATATATTAGAAATTTGATTTTGGCAATATGAAACAGTTTACTATAATCTTACAACTTTAATTTCACGTAATCTTCGATTAGTCTCGAAATCGAAGTGGGTCGCTAGTGTGCTTCCCATTACCATTCAAGAGTTAATCTCTAACTACGATGTATTAAAGTTCATATACAGTAAACTCAAGTGGCACATGAATAAAATAAATACAATTTATTTATTCACGTAGTGCAATTGTATGTAAACACGCATACAAAAAACACAAGTACACAGTTTATTATAAACAGTACAAAACTTATTACATAAATATAATAAGTACAAACTTATTACATTACGCATTGCTTTTATCTAAAAAAACAAGTAAAAAACAGAACAACAGAAATATCCACATCATGAGATCAGTCTACCCGAAACTAATGCTCGGGTGTACCAGTCTGATCAACCTCGCCCTCCTCGGGGTCTTCCTCGGGATCTTCCTCAGGATCCTCCTCAGGATCCTCCTCGGGATCCTCCTCAGAATCCTCTTCAGGATCCTCCTCAGAGTCTTCTACAGGTCTGTTCTCCATAGGATATCTACGAAGAACAAACCCGGAAGACTCCCTGGATCCAGGGGAAGTAGACCTCCTAGTAGCTGGCCTTGAAGGCTCTCCAGGTTCAAACCTGGAAGGGCCCCTAGGACCTGAGCTGGGAGGCCCTCCAGGACCTCCCAGATCTACTACTGGTCGAGGAATCGAGTCAATTACCTACACACGTAAGGCAATTGGAAAAACGTACACAGCCTGTTGACTCATATAACGGTTTATGTCAAAACCATCTCTGAGTATCAATGGGTTCGGTGCACGTAATTCTCTTCGTATTCCTCGGGTCTCAAGGTGTTCTAGAAGCTTATATAGAGCAGAAGCATGAGTGTAAACAGGTGGATTATATAAATCGGATAAGTCGCCACCCGAATCTAAGGTGGAGAGCAAATCACGAAACATACTAATCCAATCTTGTCCATAATCATATGCGCCTTGCCATACAGCTTCTTGCATGTCTCCATGTACAGCAACGATGTGGTTCGCAATTTCCATCAAGCCATCACTGACTCTCGAAGTACTCAGTCTCCTCTGGGTTAGCTCCCATCTAACGGCTGCCAAATCCACTGGAGGGTTCGAGCCATTCGACATCGTATCTGACAACACATGCAAGATTATTTCTCGGGTCAGATCACATATCTCCCAAGAAATAAGATTCGAAAAAAATTTTCCAAATCTCCAATGTTTCCAACATGATGACTTGGATATATTAAATAATTTTCGGAACACATTCCAAAAATTATTCAAGTTATTTAAAACAATCACATATATTTTAAATTTTCAAATGATTTTGAATTTTTAATCAAATAAAACAAATTTATTTAATTAAAAAACAAAATCTCATCAAATTACGACTTAAAAACGAATTTGAATCAAGATTTAAGATTTAATTAAATTAAAATCAAGTCCGAAATGACTAAATTAAAATTTAATTTAATCAATTTAATACAAAATTAGGATTTAAAACAAATTTAAACCATAATATAGGATTTAATTAAATTAAAAATAAGTCAAAAAGACCAATTTAAAATTTAATAAAATCAGTATTAAATAACTAATTTTGACTTAAAATCAAAATTAAATCAAAATTAATTGAATCAAACCATTAAACCAGTCTAATTCGACCGGTTCAATTTCAAATCACGAATTTTGACCCAAAATCAGAATCAGACCAAATTAATTGAATCGAACCATTAAACCAGCCTAAATTGACCGGTTCAATTTCAATTCGACCGAAAGTATAAAAACATTTCCGGAAAAAACATAAAATCTCGAAAATGCCCCTCTCAAAACTTTCCTCCCCCCGATTTTTTCTTCTTCTCTCTCTCTCTCTCCAAACCCAGAAACCCTAAAAATCGCCTCCTACCACCGCGAACAAACGGCGGCAAGTCGACCGACGCCACCGGTCAGAATCGACTCGTCTCAACTCGGCAGTCACGATGATACCACTCACGGCACCCGTCGCGCCCTGGTTCGAGCTCGAGGAGGAGATCCCCATCATCGGAGTTCCGAGCTTCAAATGCTCAGAACTTTCGATTCCAGCAACGTCAACGCCAAAACTAGGTATCGACGTGCTCGGAATGACAAGGGGAACAATTTAAAACAGGTCTCCGGCTTTGAAATGGTCGGAATCGACCAGATTTTGCATTTGAGTGAAAAAAGGGAAAAACGGGGTTTCGGGGTCGGGTTTTTCAAATTCCGGGAGGCAAATTACATTTTGGTCACCAAAGTTCCGCGTGTAACCAAACAATCCTACACGACTAGAAAATTTCAAAATACCACTCGGGTGACTCTAATCAGTTCAAAAAACACCCAAAAACAATCTGAGATGAATTTTAAATACAACCAACACGATAATCAGCATAATTAATCGAGTTGAACCAACATACAACATCAAGAACACGTATAAACCATGCTCTGATACCATTTGTAGGTTTTAATCATGTAATTAACACAATAATGATATAATTAACTATACTCAATTAAAACCAAAATTGAGATCGAAAAATCGAGTATACCTCTCGATGCGTGACCAAGAAGTCTCAGGAAAGTCGATGGCGAGGTTCTGGTCGAAGCACGATCACAATTCAAGCGGATCTTGTGCTCGGAATTCACGGATGTCCTCAAACATGTATCTTCTGAACTTTCCCATACTAAACGGTAATTGTGCTTTTGTGTGTGTTTTTTGGGTGGCCAACAGCTTAAAAAAAAGGGGAATTTTCCCCTTTTATGTTGGGCCAATTTTGCCTTTGGTGAGTAGGAGGTGGGTCACATGCATATTGGCCCACACTCCCACTCCCCACCTCTTCAATTTAGAAGAGGTGGTTTTTGTTTTATGGCCCAAAGCCAACAGTAAGAAATCATTAAAATACATTTAAAGTATTTATTTAAATTCCTATAATATTAAATTAAAAATGATTTTAAATACAATTGTTATACAAATTTATTTTAATTGAAAATAATAAACTTTTAAAATATCATAATTTTCCAACAATCCCCATTATTTCAAAAGTTTAGAAAAAATTCTTACTTCCTAAGTTATCCTATGAATGCAAGTACATAGGCACTAACGTTTCGGAGATAATAAATTAGTCCTTAAATTTATAAAGAAGTTATACAAATGTCAAGATAAAGTTATTTAATTTCTATTAATTATAAACGATTATGTTGTATACCTGAACCGTATAATTCACACTTTATTTCTACATTTATTGTCATTTGCGCTGTTTCGCACTAAATTGGTCATGCGCACGACTGATTTTCATGAGTGCTCTAGAAATTAAGCCAAAATCTTAATGAGCAATTCAACTCGACATTTATATGACTGATCTCATCACATGTATATTGTACTTTATTATCACCCTTTTTTATTGAGAACTATAAGAAATTTAAAAATTTAAACTTATCTTCTTTATAGTTAATTTAGTATTCTTTCAAACCCGTCATTTGATTTTCTTGTTAATTTTCACATAGCTACTTTGAATATGAAATTTAATTAACATCATTATTTTTCTTTCAAATATAATGGATATCCTCGATATATGATACCATAATGTATGATATCTCTCAATATATTATTACATCAAATTATCTTAATATTAAATATTAAAGTCATGAAAATATATTCCTAGTCTTCACTTTCTCAATATACTATATGATAGTGATCTCAATATACTATATGATAGTATCGTCACGTGATTCTCTAGTTTTAGTAGTCTGTTTTAAAATTATGATCATTACGTGAATGTTTTAATGCCAACTTTGTGGTGTTGATACCGAAGACTCGGAGGCTCAGCGGATCGAGGATTACAGACCTATTGTGTTGGATAACTTCGTCTACAAGATTATGACGAAGATTTTGGCTACCAGATTCGGTACGATCCTTGACTCTCTACTATCTTTCCACCAGTTTGGTTTCATTCTGGGTCGCAGGATACAAGACTGCATGGCACTGGCTTCGGAGGGTATCAACTGTCTTGGCAGACGACGGAATGGTGGTAATTTGGCCATCAAGGTGGATATCCGGAAGACTTTTGACACCCTCTGATGGGAGTTCTTATCGACAGTGCTTCGAGCTTGGGGATTTGACGTGACTTTTAGTGACATGGTGATCAGTATCCTACATTCTGCCCGACTCTCCATCTTGGTCGACGGGGTCCCTATAGGTTACTTCAGCTGCACTCAGGGGATACGGCAGGGAGACCCATTATCCTTGCTACTATTTATAGCAGCTGAGGAGATCTTAAGTAGACTTCTCCAGCAAGCTGAGACACGAGGGGATTTTATGGGTTTCTGCTCTGCGAGAGGCAGCATATTTCCACCGCACCTGCTATATGCTGACAATGTGATCATTTTCAGACACGCCTCCAAGGCCAACTGTCGCACTCTACTTCGATTTTTATAGGACTATACAGCTGTCTCGGGTCAATTCTATAACCCGAAGAAGTCACGAGTCTACTTTATAGAGTCTATGTCACTCCATCAGCGCAGAGGACTCCTGGATATTCTCGGGATCTCGGTAGGTCAGATGCCATTCTCTTACCTTGGCATTCCTCTCTTTTGGGGCCCTCCCTGCTGTTCTCACTTGCAGGTCAGTACTGACACCATCATCAGCAAGTTTGAATGGTGGAAGGGTTCCTCCCTTTCCCTCGCAGGACGAGCTTGTCTAGTGCAGTCAGTTATCCTCAGCTTACTGACGCACTCCATGATGATCTACCAGTGGCCAGTTTCACTCATAGATTGGGTGGACTCATGTATGAGGAACTTCATATGGACCGGCAACATCTACAGTTAGGCCTCCTGCACAGTGTCCTAGGACAGAGTCTGTATCCCAAAAGGAGAAGGCGGCCTCATACTTAGATCGATTAGACAGGTGAATCTGGCATTCCTGAGTTGCCTCACCTAGATTATCTTACATGGCTCAGCACAGTATATGGACTGCATCCGAGCCTGCCTGATCGATAGGACAGACATGACGACTCGGAGGTACGTTTGCTCTTCTATCCTGAGGGGAGTGAGGAACTGCTTTCTGGATATTGTTAGGTCTTCATGTGTGCTAGTGGGAGAGGACTCGACAGCCAATTTCTGGTTAGATAATTAGTTGGGTTACATCATAGTTGAGAGGGTGGGACTCCTAGAGCATCTTTATTCACTATGCACCTTCACGGTTGTGGACTGTTGGCAGGATGGTCGTTGGGTTTTTCATAGATGATTTTGCGCAGCTTTTCTGGATATTATCCGAGATATCAGATACCATCAGTTGGGTCCCCCAGCCAGTGATAGGATTGTATGGGCCCATTCTAGAGATGGCCTTTTGACTTCTAGATCTGCCTATGAGCATCTCCGACCTAGCCACCTCCTGGTTCATTGGGGATCTAGGATCTGGGACGCGACCATACCCCCTAGGCAATCTACTTTCTTATGGCGTGCTATTCTTGGCGCACTTCCCACTACAGACGCCATGTTCCAGAGAGGATTCATCGGCCTAAACATTTGCTGCATGTGTCTGGCCGTTGCCGAGTCTCTTGATCATCTGCTGATTACATGTCCTATTGTTGCTGCCTTCTGGAGTTACATCTTTGATATTTTTGGGATCTCGTGGAGGCCATTCTTGAGCCTCAATGAGTTGATCACAAAAGGGATGCGTCAGCACTTTAGCCCACAGGTTGATCGACTGTGGAGGGTGGCTATCTTTTCTGCAGGCTAGCTCTTGTGGCAGGAGCGCAATGCGCATATTTTCTACGACCAGAGATAGAGCATAGACACGCTGATTGTACTATTCCACAGGCTGGTTAGCGAGATCGTGATCTTTGATATGGGTAGGTGTTTCTCCACTCTGCGCAAGTAGACTCTACTACAGGACCTCCGTATTGCACCGAGGCCAGGACGGGCTCCGTGCACTATTGAGGTCACTTGTCACTGCCCTCCTCAGGGCTGGCTCAAGTGCAATACGGATGGTAGCTCTTTAGGGATTCCTGGTTCAGGTCGGGTGCTGGAGTCTTCCAGACTTGTAGGGGGTTTGTTTTGGGATGCTACAGCCAGCACATCACGAGCTACTTCACCTTCGAGGCTAAGTTATTGGCAGCTACCATGGCTGTAGAGTCTGCTCACGCTCGAGGATGGCACCGATTATGGCTGGAGACAGACTCTATCTACGTCCTATCAAGATTCCAGACTCCAGCGGCTCAGGTACCCTAGAGATGGAGAGCCCGCTGGCTCCACATGACACGACTCAGAGCACAGCTGCATATTCATGTCACTCATATCTTCCGATATAGAAATATGGTAGATGATACTCTGACTCATCTCACAGAGGACGGTTGGTGGCCTAACCTTCCGTCGTCTCTCTCCGGTCTGATCAGAAGAGACATGTCTGGATAGCCATACTATAGGTTCGTCCCGTGACGACAGCCTTTTCCTAGGCTTTTCTGGTCTTTTTTACTTTTCGCTGCCCTGACTACCAGACTTGTTGGCTAGCTTGAGTTTGGCTTATCTTTTCTACCCTTGCCTGACTACGAGACTTGTTGGCTAGCTGGCGAGGATTTCTCGGCCCCACCTGATAACCAGAACTGTTGGTCTGCAGGTGTGATGTGGGCTTCTGAAGTGTTTGTATCCGCTTTTTCTTTTATTTTGATGACAGTTCTTAAAAAAAAAACTAAAGAAGAATATTAAGGACTTGCGGTTCTTATCCTCACGGTGCAATTCTTTGCATTTGCACAAGATAACGAATCAACTAATGTGAGTCCGTCACCATTTTTGATATTTGTTAATCACTTCATCTCAAATAAACAGTTTCTCAAAC
Source organism: Hypericum perforatum (assembly GCA_012979155.1). Taxonomy (NCBI): domain Eukaryota; kingdom Viridiplantae; phylum Streptophyta; class Magnoliopsida; order Malpighiales; family Hypericaceae; genus Hypericum; species Hypericum perforatum. The sequence goes on from SOPF01026059.1 coordinate 71,448, forward strand.
ACACAGCAATCATTAGTTTGTCAAGTATGTTTTATCTAGCACCCAATATTAGAAGATAAAATTTGAATCTACATTATACATGTGCTATAATCACACGTGCCTCAATTTATAACTATAAAAATTATACAATTTGTTCTCTTTAATCGTGCAAGAAATTAATATTATTACGTAACACTCATGTAATGTTTGAGTACCAAAACTCACGATCGATCATTCCCAATCACTTGGCCAATATTAGACTACAGATAAACATCAATTTGAATATCTCAGTTTTCATGGTACCCCACCTATAATTTAAACATACAATTTCGTATTCTTACCCCACCATATCAATGATTATAACATGACCGAAAATAATAATTACTAATGAATTTACATTCAATTACTAGTAATTCCCACTTCTTCTCTCCCAATAATTGATTGGATATTATTATGTAACTTTCATATACGATAAAGTCCATTTTCTAAATGAAGCATTTACCATTATCAAATTGTAAATATAGAGGTTATGCAATTTATCATGGTCACTAATTAACTACTATTAAATTTTAAATGACCCATTACATCAACTTGTAATCACCATAATTATATACAAACAAAGATTCTAATTATTTATTTATTTTCCCGGGGCCTTGTCGCTCCAATGGTCTAAGCCAAAACCAAAAGAAAATTGCTCGAAGTCCATGCTCACTAATACAATTAAAGCAATGTCAACATAATGATGCAAACTAATTGAGTACCTTTGATAGGTAAATACCCTTGATCACATCAGAACATTATTACAGCTCTGATCCACGACCTCCCATATTCGCAAGTCAGATGAACATATGTCATGAGATCTCACCGAACTTTTTTCCATAGTTCTACGACAAAGAGCATTGCTTCTCCTATTCTTGGATCTTTATGGAATATCTTCGCCTATCGTGATGGCTTTTTTCTTGTTATATTTCCAACAACAAAGAGCTCCATTCTCGTTCTTCTTCAATAAAGAGCTTCAGAGCATCGTTCTTCTTCACCACTACTAACACTAAAATTCCTAAACACAAATAGCCCTAATATTGTTGCGAAATGAAGGAAATTTTAGTAGTAAATAAAAAGAATTATATTTGAGTCGGATAGAAAACGTTGTACTTATGATTATTTATCCATGAGTGAAACACCCAGTAATAAATATATTATTTCAATATTTACTTGGTTACCTATAACTAATGCAAATAATAAGATATAGAAAATTACGAAATGATAAATTAAGAATTTTTTTATCATCACTTCATTTTCACTCATTTTTCATAATACCAATAACTATGAACTTCTATAATAGATAATCACTAAAATACATTTAAATCTTTTACATAAATTCACATAACAAAAAAATAAAATAATTTAAATACAATCATTATACGAATTTATTTTGGCTAAAAATATTAAAAAATTTAAAAACCATAATTTTTCAACAAATTCCACACCCTATATTCTCCAACAGTTACGAAATTCGCCTTCCCTTATTATAGGCTTACATTTTACCAACGCCTATATCGCATATAAAAGTGTTAAGGCAGATTCCTTAGTAACATCATTGCTTCATGTCTGAGTTTGTCTCAAATTTCTGATATGAGTTTAAATGGTTACAATGGGTCGAACTTGAAATCAGGATGGTCATTCCTCTATTGATTAGTATATTAATGATTTTTAATTTATATCGTCTGCTATCTACAACAATTAAGCAAAATAATTCAAATTTGCGTCGGCGATGTTGGAAACTTATGTAAAGGGTGAACGAAATTCGGTAGCACAGCGAATTCAATTATCTTGCAATTATTTCTTAATTCACGAGCACAATAGGTCTACGTTTGATGCTATAATACAATGAAGCTATTACACAACAATTAAAGTTCAAAAATTTTACTTTCTTGACCCTACCAAAAACACATTAATATCAAATTTTTGATATATTTTTTTACATCAAGATGACGATCACAATGAATATTTCAAAACGATTGAAAAAATGAACGATGATGTAAAATTTATCAAAAAAGTAGGTTTAGTACAAAATTGTATCTAACAAATCATTTTTAATTCATAAATAGTAAAAATATATCTATTTATTCACAAATATCATTTATGTGAAAATTAGACCATGATTTAGTATCAATTGTTTTCAAAATAATATTAGTTATTATGATAGAAAAAATTACAAAATTTTAACACATACCCACAACTTTTTATTAATTTATAGAAATAATTACTTTCTAAAGATCAATTTCAATATACCATTAAAAATCATTAATCATCTCTTAACATACTAGATGTAGCAACTAACCAAAAAAATGAGTAAATTACATCTGACCCCTTTTGATTTGGTGTATTTAACGCTGTGATTCCTGTTATACATAAATCAATTAAAAAAATTCCTCAATTTGAAAAAATTATACCATTCAGTCCCTCATGTCGAAACGGCATATTTTTTTGACGAAGAGCTATGGAAACTAACAAAAATATTCTTACACTAAAGAACAAAAAATTCTCTCATCCTTCTTCCTCCTTCCTCCTTCCTCCTTCCTCCTTCCTCCTTCCTCCTTCCTTTTTCCTCCTCCCTTCTCCCTCTTCTTTTTCCTCTTCCTCTTCCTCCTTCCTCCTCATCCACCTTCCTCCTCCAGACTTTATTCTGCCGATGGATCATAACCCAACTCTGACTTTATATCCAATAAACATATCATAATTTGTAAATAAATGAATTCAACATGTGTTCATTGGTCAATCAAAAGCTAGTCTGCTACTGCTTCCCTTTCGGTTGAAGCCTTTCTCCAACGCACACCAAGCATTTAATAAAATTCCTCCCAAGAAATGTCAACTGCACACCCAATTCTGTATCGGTCCCTCCTCCCTCTAGCAAGCTGTCAAGAATCTCGTGGAATCCAAAAGCTATGGCAAAATCTCGAGCCTTTTCGCCTCATCCAAACCCCCTTCAAGGTACCCTTGAAGGGGGACCCGAATCCGTTCTTGTTCTTGTCTAGTATCCACGAGGATCATAGAACGAAATCGTTGGACACATTCTCCAGTCGTGGATCCATTTGATACCCCAATCCGACCCCCGAGCTGCATACTCCTGTCTTCTAACTTACATCCTGCAATCGCCTAGTTCCTTGCAACAGATTATCCGTTCGGGATCCAAGCTTGAACTCCAGAATCATTTGATACTGTCCTCGGCGTGGATTGATCGAGTAAGTGAATGTAGGTCAGCAGCGAGTGTTTTACGGGGGATGAAGTCGATCGGCTATCAGCCGGACTGTGTTACAGTTAATTACATTATTCATTAGTTGTGCTCAGTGGATAAGTTGAGGGAGGTAGTTAATGTATTGACGGGAATGGGCAGGGTTGGCTGTGCTTCTAATTCGGAGACTTACGCCATTATCATTGGTGCCTTTTGTGACAGTGGAAGGACGGCTGGCGCTATCAATTTGCTGAAAGAAATGGTAGTGAGAAACTGGTTGATGCTACATGTGAAAGAAATGGTAGGCGGAGGAGGAGAGGAGGAGGAAGAGGAGAGGAGGAGAAGGGGAAAAGGAAGAAGGAAGAGGAAAAGGAAGAGGGAGGAGGAAGGAGGGAGGAAAAAGAGGGAGGAGCGAATTTTTTTTGTTTTTTATTATAAGAATATTTTTTTCACTTCTCATAGTTTCTCGCCGAAGAAATACAACATGAGGAATGAAATTCATTAGCTCTTTATTTTCTTCATGTGGGATTCTCAGGCGCTTATACCAAATATATGCAGTTTTATATATGGACGTGTATGCATATGCATACACTAATTGTTTCCTGATACAAAACTAGTTGGTAAGATGAACTTGTTTGTACGATTTTTTTTAATTGTTCTAATAGACGTGTACAGTATTCTTTTGTATTTTTGATCAAGAAAGATGTGTACAGTATGATTCACTAAATATAAAAATATTTCAATTGGAATTTCGTCAGACAAGGTGTTTAGCAATGAGTGGATTTGGTTCTTAGCTTAGAAATTTTATCTTGCCGATACTCAAAGTTTTAATATTATACTCAATGATCAAATGTTCAAATTTTTTCAGGCCCATACTCAATGTTCATCAAACTTATATAGACGATTTTATATCATATGTAATTTGTCAGATCTATATCGACTATATAAGTTTCAGTTCTTAATTTTTTTTTAATTTTTATTTGGATTTTTTCTTTTTTTTATACATCACTATTTAGTTTATTATGTCGTGACGACAGTTTGATAAATATATTTTGATTGAAGAAACTGCATGGCTTTCCTTCAGCTTAAGAACATTACGTGTATTTCCTTCGTAAACACAATGATACGTAATAATTTTTACTAAAGATGTTGTTGCAATCTAAAGTTAACACCAAGATGTAAATACGTGCACTTTCTTATAGAAAAAGAAGATCAAACCTATAAAAATACACAACGGTATACCTAGTCACAATGGTCCTTAATCAAAATGGTCCCAACAGAAACAAACAGAGACATTAAGTCCCCATTTTGTTGGCGATTGTTCTTTTTGAATGGTCCTTAGTCAATTGATTTATTGATACCAAACAAAATAAAAGAAAAGAAATGAAATATTACATGCAAATCAGCCCCTAAAGAAAATTTCCGCTAACGTTCGGAAATGTTTTTTGAAACGAGAGAGATACTTGTCCGCTCCGTCTTTTGACCCGTTTGCTAAATCTATTTTTTGCGACCCCATGATAAAATCCGCCGTAAAACCTTTGTTGCAAAAGAAGTCCAAAATTCTCAATAGAAATAAAACCCAAATAATCCTTAATCGCTATTAATGAAGATTTCACATTCTAAGTTTTTTCCCTTGACGAATTCATTTCTTAACTTTAAAGTATAAAGTTCCGTTTAAGCAAATAGAACTCAGTATATTGGTTTGAACTCAGTATATTGTATAGAACTTCTAATCTCTTGTTCCTTGTCCGGTTGTCGGTGGACCTATTAATACATGAACAAAATTTACATAGTGGTTGCATTAAAGTTTTGGTATAGATTTTAACATAAAATGAGATCTAATAAATCTTACGAGACTCGTATTTTATTATAGCCCTCTCACAAAATTCTCTGTCATTGCACGTTGACGAAACTAATGAGCTTGTGCAAACTTTAGCCGATTAATCTTAGATTAATTTTTTTACATGCAACGGGGTCGGAGAAGCCCACAATAAAGTCATATGCACACAAGGGAAGGCAAGCCGACGAGGATATTAAGTATGAGGCAGAATTTGCTGCCACCAAATTTGGGAAACATGCTTCCGACAAAAGAAAAAAACTATTTCTCATGAGACACTCGAATTGGAAATAAGTCGCGCGCGCATACACACACACACACACACATATATATATATATATATATATATATATATATAAAGTAACACTTAAGTTCCACCTTCGTTTCTCTTCCCGCCGAATATATATTATGAGTTGTTTTCTACTACGGAGGAGACTTGTGACCATATACAAAAACTATTATGCGGCTTTTTTTGGGGTAGTTCCAATGGCAAAAGGAAGATTCACTAGCGACGTTAGGACCGTATGTGCCTTCCAAAAAACATGGGTGGTATGGGATTCAGGCGATTTTAGAACTTCAATAGAGCGATGCTTGCCAAACAAGCCCGACAACTGCATATGTCACCGAATTCCCTTACAGTGGAGATCCTTAAGGCAAAATACTTTCTGCGGTGCCATCTTCTTCAAGCCCCGTTGGGTTATACTTCTAACTTTACCTAGTGAAGCATCCATGCAGAGCTTGCTCTTCTCATCGAGGGACTAGAGTGACGAGTCGGAGATGGTTTAGACGTTGCAATTTGGTCAGATCGCTGGGTGCCTCAACTTCCTCTCGGCCATCCTAACCCTGCTACTCCAGGAGCTGACCAATATCGGAGTGTCTCGGATTTTATAGTGTCAGACCTGCCCTGTTGGAACATTCCTTTGCTGGAATCGCTACTGTCTACGCATGAAGTCAGTCAAATATCCGCTATTAACCTGAGCTCCCATCGAAGACAGGATATCCTTTGCTAGAGACACTCTCAGAATGGCGAATACTCCGTGCGAAGTGGATATTACGCGGACCTGCTTAGATGGACATCTTCCGGAGCTACTATAACGTTGCCCTTACCATTGTGGGATACTCTATGGAGCCTCAGCCAAAAGATCCAATGCCCTCCCCTCATAAAAATTCTTTTATGGAGAATCCTTGATGAAAGTCTTCCTACGAGACATAACCTTATAAAAAGAGGAGTGGAACTGAGGGTGGAATGCCCCCTATGCAATACGGCTCTGGAAACAACATATCATCTTTTCTTCTACTGTCCAAGAACTCAACTCTTATGGAAAGATTTTGATGTTATCATCGGCACTTCTCTAGATCATTCTCCCTTACAGTGCTGGCTAACACTATTTGATTCCACGGATTCCAAAGATGCTGGCCGAAGGGCATATTGCATGCGGGGAATATGGCAATTTCGCAACTCAGTAATTTTCTCCTCCCCAACTGAGTCAACCTTACATGAAGAGGTCTCCAAAGCATTGAAACTTCTTTTGGAGTTCCAAGCTGCTAATGTTAATATACCGAAACCAGCCGAAGCATGTAATACAAAGTGGCTCCCCCTGAAACAGTATAGATCAAGATTAACTCGGATGCAAGCCTCTCCAGCTCAAGATCAGGACAGATTGGAGTGATCATCCAGGACTATAGGGGAACTTTCATCACCGCTGCTATCCGTAAGCTTCCGTTGGTCTCTTACCCCACACTTTTGGAGGCATTCGTTGTGCAGTATGAAGTTGATCTAGCCTTGTCAAAGGGTTTTACGAGGATCATATGTGAATCCGATTACCAGCCTATTATTCAGTCCCTTATCTGCCCAACTAATGGTTGCAGTGACTTCGATCTGATAATCTCAAACATCCTTGGACATCCATTCATGAAAATTGCTCGAACTAAGATAGATGTGCATAATAAAACTCTTTCATTAGAATTTGATGGGGAAGTGGTTACTTTTAATATATCTGATGCTTTGAAACACCCACCAGATTCTGCAACTACTTTTTCCATTGATGTAATTGATCCGCTTGCCCAAGTTGCTTTTGAAAGAATATGTGTAAAGGACTCGCTAGAAAGGGTGATACAAAATTCAGCAACCGATCGCGAGGCAATTATTGCTCTTTGGGAGGAAGATCAAGATACTATCATGACTCTCTATTCACTTGGAGAAGTCTCCAAAAGGTATGAGAATTCTATAATTCCTTTATCGGTTACTAACGAAGATATTCTTCCTTTTGTGGAACAGGCTCCTAAGTTAGAGTTGAAGAAGTTATCGGAGAATCTCAAGTACGTATACCTTCGTGATAAAGATACCTTACCAGTGATTATCTCAAAAGATCTTGCCATATCGCAAGAGCAACAATTGATCGAAGTACTAAGAGAATATTAAACTGCCATCAGATGGACATTGGCAGACACCAAAGATATCAGTCCTTCAGTGTGCATGCACCGAATTCTCTTTCCAAATTCACCTCGTTTCCTATTACTTAGTATAAAGAGTCCATTAGTCATTTAAAACTCAAAAGATAACTAAAACAATACTGAACCAAAGATAAAAATATAAAAATAACTCAAAATCCAATGCATTTAATGTGTGTTTTAGACACACATCAATGATGAATCTAGAAGGGAAGGTAAAACTCTATCCTGGGTTGATGAGGATATTCTCGGATGAGCTTTCAGCAACAAGAGATGTGAGTGGGATCGTTTCAGTTATGAAGTACTCAAGATACAGAGTTAGAGGCGATGAGGTGCATAAGTGGGTGGTAGGTTTAATGAACTCTAAGGCACTGAACTACTTGACCGTGGACGAGGGGCTGAGATATTTGCAGGAGTTTCTTCTTCCACCCATGATGACGATCAACACCAATTCTGATTAGGGCTACATTCCTTTTTGTTGCGTCAGTTTTAGAGATAGAAAAATCTGTTATTTCTGTGTGTCATGTTTCAGTATTCTTCCGGTCGATCGTATGACAAATTGATTACATAGCAAATTACAGTACTGTTATGCTCTTTTTTATTTCTCTGTCCATGAGTTTTTATTGCATCAAACATGCATAGATTTTGACAAAAGAGTATATTCTTCATCATTCTAATTGTTCGGAGCCCTATTAAAATTGGAACACAGTTGATTTCCTCCTATTTTTATTATCACTATTCGACATAACAAAATTATTACTGTTTTATAAGATAAAGGAGGTTCGTTTGCAAGCTAACCAAATATCTGTCTCTTGTTGTCCCAACAATTGGCAAATTATCCTCTTCGTTGATCTTATTTTGCACACCAAATCATCATTTATTTTATATAAGCAATAACTAAGTACGAGAAATGAAGAGGTTAACAAGCAGCAGGAATTAGAAACCAACTTACAGATCATCAAGTGCTTAATATCTAAACTCATCACTTCCTGTTTTTCAAATACTTCTTAAAGTTTCAATAAGTTATTAAGTTTTCTTTTAGTGGTTTCAGTACAGATTATTAACAGTGATTTTGTTGGAAAATGTTAATAAACTCCAAAATTCATTTTCTTGTCCAGTCGCAACAACTGTCAAAGATCGGTACGATAATGGCCCTTTGATTAGATATAGGAGTAACCTTACCTAATGATAAATCCTTTACTCTAGGTCTTTTTTTAAAAAAATCAATTTTAAAATAGAATAGAACAATGATGACGTATGTATCTAGGGAATGGAAAATACACCAGCTCTTACATCTAATGATACTAAATATTATAAAAGTTTGAAAATTCCAGAATTTAAGTCTTTGTTCGGTCGTATGAAAATTTAAATACATGTAAAAACAAACAGCAGGATTACACTTCACTCACACATGATAGCATAAAGAGCAAGTCATAAAAAATACTAACAAAATCGCACAACTCATAAAAACATGACAAATGAATAAGAAAATATGAATAACAAGCGTACTAATTTACCATGCTGTATGGAGTTCGACGGAGAAAATCAGATTTGCGATTTCACAGTAAGATTCAATATAAGTCAAAACACATATACAAAATATCAGCAGTACGAAAATTATTTTTAAGGAGCACAAAGACACAAATAATAGTTGTACCTTAAAGGCTTTTAGATGCCACGCTTCTGAAATAGGCATATCAATGCTATGGTATAAAAGTTCTCCGTATGTTCCAGTTATTTCCAAAGTATGTTATGAAACAACCATCTTAAAGGTAAAATACTTAAATTACTAAACAGTGGTGGTGGGATAATGATCTTAAATATGGTGCGAGTGGGATCATGTTGGATCTCCATTACTTGAGGTACAGTTCTGGAAGCGACAAGGTTCATAAGTTAGTGTTGGGTTTAGCGAGCTCGACTACATGGAGCTCGTAGATGACCAGCTGAGATATTTGAAGGAGTTTCTTCTTCACCCATG
>SOPF01026061.1:0-38332 GCA_012979155.1 Hypericum perforatum
CAGGTTTGTTTTTTGAAAACTAGGTACCATGATCTACAATAACAACATATATTAGGAATCTACCAAAAGAAAAACAACACAGATTAGAAAATTTATCACAATAATGGTACTTTTGTATAATATTATCATTCATTTTAAATCATCACCGCAACATTGGATTAATTTTAACGATTCTTGTTCACTTACCATGATAATTAACTATCTAAATAAATTTTGAAGCTACAACAACAATGGAATCTCCGAACAATTCTGAAAACCAGGAATCATTGTCGGCTAATTCGCAGTCATGGTAATACATATGCTCAGATATTGATACCTTTAGTGATAATATTGGTGTCTCTATTCTGTAATAGCGGTTCATTTGTGTTTACTACTGGTATTTTTTTACAGTAATGGTACTTTCGGTGGCATCGATTGATAGTGTTGGGTGGTGCCGGGGATTTAGAGTCCGGTAGAAAATTGGGGGCCGCTGGAAAATTGGGTGGGGTTATGGTTATTCAATTAATTATTTGGTGATTTGAAATCCTAGTTTTTTTTATCAGATACAAAATCCATTCCAATGTATAACAAAACGTCCAAACACAGTAGAACCAAGTACCAATAATAGTTGGGTAAATTGCCCTCCCGTCCCTCTCCTTTGCTTAAATTACTATTTTTTTCCCTACTGTTTCAAAAATGATGATTTCGTCCTCCAGGTTTGATTTAATAGCACTCTAAGGTCCCTGGTGCCGGAATCGGAAAAAAACTCCGACGACCGGGGACCTGAAATGACCAAATTACCCCTCCCTCTTCCTCCATATCAACGTGTAGAACCGGAGAAGGAAGAGAAGTTAGAGAAGGAAGATGAATGGAGGGAGAGGGAGGGCCAATTTGGTCATTTCAGGTCTCCGGTCGCCGGAGTTTTTTTCCGATTCTGGCATCAGGGACCTTAGAGTGCTATTAAATCAAATCTGGAGGACGAAATCATCATTTTTGAAATAGTAGGGAAAAAATAGTAATTTAAGCAAAAGAGAGGGATGGGAGGGCAATTTACTCATAATAGTTTCATCAATACCTTCCACAAGCATCTCTATTAATTAACCGAAAACATAAAAAAAAGACAAGATCAAAGCCCAGAAGCCTTAGTCGATATTTTGCATGATATCCTCGGCAGTGAACTTGGTGCTCTTGTCCTTATCTCTGGACGCCTTTCCGGCCGCCTTGCGATCAAGAAGGCTCTTCCTGTCCTTATCGAGATGGAGCTTGGTGATGACGACCTTGGAGGGGTTGATCCCAACGTTGACCGTGGACCCATTGACCTTCTCCCTTGTGATGCGGTCGATGTGGATGACCCACTTCCGACGGTACACCTGGATGATCTTGCTCTCGCGACCCTTGAACGTTCCCCTCTCGATCTGCACCTCCTCTTCCTTCTGGACCGACATCGATCGGACGTTGTACTTCTGTCAGAGGTCCGAGGAGAGCGGCCGCGACATTAGAATACGGCGGACGGACGACGGGGCCGTGAAGTGGGCCTTCCGACACGTGCACCTCGATGACGAAATCCTAGGGTTGTACTTTATTGTGCTTACCTGTGGGGAGGAGGGTTTAGGGTTTTCTCTCGAGGGGGAATTGGCAAAGGATTTGAAATCCTAATTGGGGTTATAGTTTTTAGGATAGGGGATTACAGATTTTAAATTTCAAATTGTAAAGGGAGGGAGATGAAAGGTTACGGGATTTGGGGATATTTGGGATGATTAGAGATTTGAATTGTGGATTAGCATAATACCTATTTTACCCTTATTAATACTAACCCTTGGATAAAATTTTATAAATTAAATTCTAATCCTAGAGTCTAAAAACCATCCGCAGACTGGGGATTACGTTTTAGTAATCCCCATGTAATCCTTCCCCGATTTATTTAGTTTACGGTATTAGCTAATTCATTCCTTCGTATTGGGTCAGCTAAAAAGTTGAAAAAAAAAAACTGATACCTAAAAAGTCATAACAAACCGATAGTTGAAGCTCGACTGGTAATAAGTTACCATTTTAAAACAATGAATTGCCGAAACAGGAAAAAGTGATTTGTTTACTATCTAATTGATGTTAATATATCCAGCGGATAGGATCTTTGGGCAAACAATCAGGGTGGTATCCTAATAGACAAGCATCTCTCTAACGTTGGCTATCCTGTTTCATGTCCTAACAAAGTGCATTAAATAATATAAAAAAATGTGGATGCCGCTGTTGTACGCGATCACCAGGGGAAGATCATCAATTCTAGGAAGCGGGAAGTTTGCCTCTTATCAGCTGCTGATGCTGAATTGTCCGCCATCGGTGAGGCTGCTTATTTACTCAAACAGAGCTACCCTTTTGTTCATTCCGTGATCGAGTTGGATTGCAAATTGGTCGTTGATTTCTTCACCAACATTTTCATCTCCATTAACTGGTAGAGAACAAAGCGCTACACATTCAGTCCTTAATTTTGAGTCTACATGTTTGTAAGCTTGTCTACATCCCAAGAAGCGCCAATCGTGTGGCTGATTGGGTTGCTAAGGCAGTTACCTTTCATTTAGATTTTGAGGATCTCGTAGACAATCCTCCTTTTGAGCTTGCACAGCTCCTTTTGTATGACGTTGATCCTTATTAATGAATGTTTTCCCTTAAAAAAAAAGTAATATAAAAAAATCTCTCAAATTAGGATTAACCCGTCCAAACGCTTTAAAGAAAATCAAAACCGAACCCCACATAATCCACATGATCGTTTGTTTAGACAAACCCGCTAACCTACCATGATACGTGGCAACACCTGTACCGTCGATAATGTAAATCCTTGTAATAACTTGGGCCCCACTTTCCCAATTTATTGCCCGCCAAGCCCACTCATCACCCAACTCGAGAGAGAGAGAGACAGAGAGGAGAGAAAAGAGAGAATCAAATCAATAAATTTTGCTATATCCTCTCCGCGAACCCAGAAAGAAAGAGAGAAAAAAGGCAAATCCCCTGAGAAAGGAAGAACATTTATTTCCCACCAAAGATAAAGTTTGAGTCTTTGGTGGGTGGGGAGGTGAAAAGAAGAGATGGGTGATTTGGAGAAGCAAGAAACGGAGGCGTTGAAGGGAGAAACAACAACAGAGGAGGAGGAGGACATGGGAATGGGAATGGCGGTATTGGACTTTGACATGTTGTGTTCGACGGTGGCGATGCAGACCCACCAAGGGATTTGGTCGAAGCTCAGGCTCCGCGACGACGAGGAGGAAGAAGAAAGATGGGGACTTGGTGGTGGTGGCGTTTTTAGGATGTGGGAGGGTGAAGTTCTTGATTGCCTCGACGACCGCCGGGTCGCTATCGAATCCACATGGTATATATAAGTGTTTCATGTTTATGGATTCTCATTGTTTTTGTTAGGCCATGATGAATTTTGAGTTCTTGATTGTTTTTGGTGTTTTGTGATGTTATTGGTTGGTTTAATGTGGTTGAGACTATTGGTTGGTTGGTTTAATGTGGTTGGGATTGTTTATTTGGAGAAAATTTTGATTTGGTCTCGGTACAATTATGACTTGACATACCGTGTCATAAAATTCTTTGATGCTCAAAATTTGTCACTTTGTTTGCAATGACCACTATCAAGTTACTCGGTTATTTGGTATCAATTTGTCACTTTGTGGCTGTTGAATGAGAGTTTTAGAAAGTTTGAGGGAAGCTTTTACTGGCCAGGTACTTTTGACAGAGTGCTATCATTTCTGTTGCTGTTGCTGTTTATGTTTGTGATTGCGTTTATGTTTGTGATTGCGTTCTTTTGTTTGGTACTATCCAATTTGGGAGAGAAAATATACTGCTGTTTTGCTCTTTTTAGGTTGAAGTTAGCTTCTTTTCTGGGTAATGATGTTTATCTGTTTTGTTTCAGTTGTCCGTGCTATAGATTCGGGATGAACATGAGCCGTGCTGGCTTTGGCCCTTGTTTTCTTCAGGTATGTCCTTGCCTATTTGATTACAGATACTGAAATGTACTATTATGCAGTATCAAAATTGCATAGAAAGAGCAGAACTTATAGCTTTCTGTTTGGATTCGGAAATTCGTATCGAACGGAATGTGCCTCTAAATGAAATCTGAATCTTTCATGTCGATTGCAGGGTTCAGTATACTGCATACTCGCTCTGGCTGCCATACTCAATTTTGTTGCCCTTGTCATTACCAAGCGGCAATGGTTTCTGTATTTGGCAATTGCGTTTACTCTTTCTCTAGGACTATATTTGGGGTACTTTCGCTCCTTGATAAGGAAGAAGTTCAACATTCGGGTGAGTGCTTCTCCATATTGCTTCTAGTCAATCTGCATATTGTGCCAGTTTAAGTATGTTGCTGTTAAACTGTGCTCAGAACTTTGTTATTTTGTACTTTCAGGGTACTGACAGTTCATTGGATGATTGTGTCTTTCACTTAGTTTGTCCCTGCTGCTCGTTGTGCCAGGTATGTTTCTTGCAAAAGTTGTTACATGTCTTATTTGGTTGCGACAATGACTTGATCTTTGAATCTGATATTGTAAAGGAGTCGAGAACGTTGGAAATGAACAATGTGCAAGATGGGACATGGCACGGCCGGGGTGATACGATATGTGTAGGTGGACTCCATCCTCCCCCTGTTGTCTCTACAATGTCTTCTGATACCAGCAGCTTGGCAAAGAATACAGATACGGATGACCATTCATGACCTTCCATATTCTATAATCCTGAGAATGCAACATCTAAATCGTAGTGCTTTTCTATTCCGACCAGCTAAGTTATTCGGACCTGTTGCAGCTCTGACGGCTGCAGCTATGCTAACGATGATGTCTCTGTCTCTCTGATTTCTTCTACTCATTGAAGAGGTTTGCAATGCACATATTGTATCTGTCAATCCACGCTTAAGGGTCCCGAAAAGATCTTGTTCGTGCACGCTTTTCTGCATTGGTCGGTACGAGTGCTCCAGTTAGTTAAATTTTGAGTCATTGATGCAGTGAATGACAAATCCGGTCATCCAACTCATTGCAGTTGTAAAAAATGTACATATTAATTGTGTTTAAGCATCCGATCGGTTATTCTTCGCGTTTCGATTTTCGACCTGTGGCCGTTCTTGAACATTGGCAGGTGGCATGTGTTTGAGCCCCGTCATACAAATATCAGTTGTCTCATGGGATGTCTCTCTTGCAATAAAACAATTTTTTTTTACATCTATGTCAGTTTTGATTGTCTATCCAGTTTGATACTCACATCAGATTTAGGTTTTAGTCAACTCTACTTTTTTTATATATTTAACTTGAATTATGAACTAATTAAAAAAAGTAATTTAAAAATAACAAAAAAATAATTTTGCAAAATAATATTAAATTAAGAACATATTACAAAAAAAAAATTGATAAATTACATTAACATAAAAAAGAGGATGTCAACTAAAATGAATGAGACATAAATTACATCAACTAAAATGCCTACCTCTTCGCATCGCATCTATCACACCAACACTTGTATCCTAGCATTGTTGTAGTTTTGGGTATATACGGGTTTATCCGAAGTTTCAAGATATGTCGTGCAACGTTCTTGAATATGTCCGATAGTCGTCGTATATTGAAGATCATTGTCGTAGTCATTATTGTGTTGAAATATACTGGTCAATCTCGTCTTATGAAGAAAGTGTCCAACACTTGCCTCGACTGAGTTAAATCATAATCAAGTGCACCAAACTCGGAAAACAACAATTGTTTTTTAAAAATAAGAAAAATAAAAAAATAAATAAGTTACAACTTGAATTAATTCTCGCGTGCCACATAAGCAAAAATGCTGCATGGCAAAATCGCAGGCGCGCCTGGTTGGAGAGCGTGGCGAAGGCGCGCATGTGCGTCTGAGGCACATTCGTGACCACCTAGCATACATTCAATGGAATGAAGCTTCGATCACTGGTACTAAACATTTGGTCAAGATTAAGATTATTGTAATTATCAAATCACGGGTCGATGGTTTAACCAATATGTCATACATACTAATCACAATGCTGATGGGTTGCTCTTGATGTGTCCTTCAAGTTGCAAAGAAAAGACGAGGATTGAAACTGGTGTCTGATTAATCAGATCATCATCCAACATTGAAGTCAAATTAAACTACGGGAGGATAGTTGAACTACAAACTGTTCAAAAGTCTAATTTTATTTTAAAATTTTAGTATTTCAGTTTCATTAAATTGAAACGAATTAGATTAAGAATTCGATTCTTGTAATGATAGTCATTGCTATAAAATTAGAGTTTGATTTTGATTTTTTTTTTCATTTTTTAAATTATCAGAAAATAAATGAAGTTCGAGTAGCTTTAGTCCGTTTCTAAAGACCATGGCGCATAGCACCAGCTTTCACACATTGAGCCGTTTCCCAGGAGCAGATCTTCAGTAAAATAGGCTTTCTATAAGACCATCCGCAATGGTGCCCCTGCTACAGTCCGTGCCCTGGGCGTCACGTTAGCGTGCCCATGCTCTCAGTTTTTCAACTCACAGTGGTGCTCCTGCTACAGTGTTCGTGCCCCCAGCCACATCAGCTTTTTTTCAGCTCAACTTTGTTTAAAATGCAATTAACTGTATTAGACTCGAATATTTTTTCGAGTAACTTCGAAAACGCAAAATAAAAAATCGAACCAGACAATTTTTCGAAATGGAAATTTTATTAAAAATTGCAAATTACAAAAGGAATTACAAAATGGAAGAAATAACATAGATTCTCAAGTTACATAACTAAGTACTATTACCAAACTTAGTCCAAACGTGCTCAACTAAGTCATTACGGAGAGCGATATGGGCTTCTCTATTCCGAATCTGAGAATCAGCGGTCATGAAACTTGATAGAGATCCAATGCGTTGAGTAGAGTATTCGTAGTTTGTAGGAGTGTTACTACTCCCTGCTGATTCGTTGAAGAATCCTTGTGGACAATAAAGCCCATATCCATCACGTTCATCTTCCACTATCATATTATGCATTATGATAGAAGCAATCATAACTTTTCCAATGAATTCTTGATTCCAAAAAAGACATGGATTTTTTATGAATGCAAAGCGAGCTCGAAGAACTCCAAATGCCCTCTCCACATCCTTTCTGTATGCTTCTTGCCGTTCAGCAAAAATCTTCAACTTTCGGGTGGACGGAGATGTTACTGACTTCACAAAGGTAGCCCATTGTGGATATATCCCATCAGTGAGATAATATGGCAACTCTCTATGGGTTCCATTCACGGTATAGCTCACTTGAGGTGCACGAAAAAATAGGAGACCGTTGTAACACATTGATATCATTACAGGTACCTGGTGTACCGAAGAAGGCGTGCCATATCCATAGGTCATATGAAGCAACTGCTTCCAATATGATTGTTGGTTTGCCACTTCTCTCACCATATTGTCCAGCCCAGGCGGTTGGACAATTCTTCCATTCCTGGGAAACCACGTTGCTCCGCCACATGGAGTAAACGTGTGAGATCCTTTTCATTGGGCTTCCTCAGATACTCTATGCCAAAATAAGTCGTGACGCCGGAACAAAGGTCTGTGCATTCGAAAGGTCTGTGCATTCGAAATTGACGTCGGAACATATCAGGTCCATATGTTGGCGATTCAGCAAAATAATCTTGCACCAAGCGCTCTCCACCAAGTTGTCATTCTCGGTTGATATAGCGTGTTGGTGCACGAGGAATCACCACAGCTCGCCTCCTTCGAACAGCGGCCTGTTCGGCACGAATAATGGCTTCCATTGTGGCTTGCCATTGCAGCATATAATTGGCAACTAACTTATTATCTTCATCTCCTGAACTATCATGAAAATCAGAACTAGAATCTGAACTAGAATCTGAACTAATCGGATTCATACTTTTTTTTTTTCTAAGGAGAGGAGAGGATTTTGTGTGAAAATTTATGAAGAAGGTGTATCAATTTATAGAATTTTCAAATGATTTTGGACCACACATTATTTTCAACAAATTTGGACCACACACGTTTTTTCTAATCTGAAAAATCTTGTTTTTTGATTCAAAAAATTATAAAAATTTTAAAAAAATTCTTAAAAAATTTTATTTGGACAAAATTATTGAAAAAATTGTAAAAAGAATTTAGAATTTTTTTTAGTTTTTTCCGATTTTTTCCATTTTTTTTCAATTTTAAAAAAAATTAAAAAAAATAAAATAACGGATAGGGCGACGTGGCCCAATCGGATAAGGCCACGTCGCCCTATCCGTTGCTCGCCCCCAAGGGCGAGGAGCGCCTCGCTGACACGCGAAGGCGCCGCGCGTGTCAGCGAGGCGCGCTGCACGCCCAATGGCGTGCCGCCACGTGGCGGACCGGGGCCGCGCGCCCCGGCCGCTGGAGATGGTCTAAGTAGGGCCATGGAGTTGTTTTCGCAGCCCATAATTCGCGTGATAAACAAGGTTTTAAAAAATTTGTTCTGCATATCCGGCATGAAAGTGGGTCATTTTTAAGGTAAAATGGGAGTACGATCGGATCGGAGGAATTCTGGTCGGACTGGACGATTAGCACATAAATTTGGTATTTTTATATTTTTTTAAATTACATAAATTATTTACCTATATACCTATATATATTTTAAAAAATTATATAAAAATAAGAAGAAAATTGTTTTTGGTGTCACTAGTGATTGGGTTAGTCGGACCGGCCGACTCGAAGATCAGACCCAATTTCGAGTCGTCCTCGGGGTCGTTTCTGATAACCCTAGTAGTAAGTCATATATATATATTTTTTATAAGTAAAGACCTTCATTAACGTATGGTATAATGTACAGACTATATAATAACTGTTGTGGGGAAAAATTAACAAGGTGTCAAGGACGATCTCTTGACGGCTTGAAGGCTCGTCTCAAGGTCGGCGCCCAACGGAAACAAACGTGATCAAATGATCACCACTACCCTCACCTAACTAAGCTTCCTAACCAGGCTCCAATGCCCGGCCAACTATCAGGCTCTAATGCCCGACCTCCTAACCAAGCGCTAATGCCCGGCTTAAGAACTAAAATAGAAGCTTTGAGCTTTTGTGAAGATTTGTGTGGTTGATGTTGGATCCCTTCTGTCGTCCTCGAGCGCTCCTTATATAGGCGAAAGACTCCCTGTCCTCCTCGCACTAGGACTCTTCTTAAGCTTATCTTCGTAGATGCTCACCCTTACCTACACGGAGTAATTATCTTCAATTCACTAAGAATTATCCCTTTCGATTTACTCGAAACCCGGTTTTATCATCTTCTCTCTTAGAAGACCAACCGCGCACGGTCTCTTACCACCTTGCCTGTCTGTTGCACTTCTTCCTTCGAAAGGCAAGGCCTCCGAAAACACAAATGGGTCTTTATACCTCCTTTCTTCCGAAAGGGGAAAGTGCCTCTCTACACTCTTCCTTCCGAAAATGAAAGTGCCTCTCTATACCCCTCTTTCCGAAAATGAAAGTGCCTCTCTATACCCCTCTTTCCGAAAAGCGAAGTGACTCTCCGCACCCCTCCTTCCGAAAAGGAGAATGCTTCTCTACACCCTTCCGAAAGGGAAAAGGAGGTCTTCACATCTCCTTCCGAAAGAGGAAGAGGATTCTCACACCCCTCCTTCGGAAAGAGGAAGAGGGTCTTCATACCCCTCCTTCCGAAAGAGGAAGAGGGTCTTCATACCCCTCCTTCCGAAAGAGGAAAAGGGTCTTCATACCCCTCCTTCCGAAAGGGGAAGAGGGTCTTCATACCCCTCCTTCCGAAAGGGGAAGAAAGTTCTCACACCCCTCCTTCCGAAAGAGGAAGAGGGTTCTCACACCCCTCCTTCCGAAAGGGACAAGAGTTCTCACACCCCTCCTTCCGAAAGGGAAAAGGGTTCTCAAACCCCTCCTTCCGAAAGGAACGTGCCTCTTCACACCTCTCCTTCCGAAAGAGGAAAATGGTTCTCACACCCCTCCTTCCGAAAGGAAGGTGCCTCTTCACACCCCTCCTTCCGAAAGAAGAAAAGGGTTCTCACACTCCTCCTTCCGAAAGGAAGATGCTTCTTCATACCACTCCTTCCGAAAGGAAGATGCCTCTTCACACCCCTCCTTCCGAAAGGAGAGAATTGGCCGACTATCCCCTTAGAACGGGTGGCCGCGCGTAATCTTCTTCGTAGAGGGCGAAGTAGCGAGCTTTCTCAAGTGAAAATATCATTGGCCAAGCCACTCTTGAGAGGGCAAATGTCTGCGAGAGTCCCTTCAAGGAGGGTAAACTCTATCGGAGAGATCCCTTTTGGAAGGGCAAATATCCGCGAGGGTCCCTTTAAGGAGGGTAAACTTTATCGGAGAAATCCCTTTTGGAAGGGCAAATATCCGCGAGGGTCCTTTTACAGATGGCAAACTTTATCGGAGAAGTCCCTCTTGGAAGGGCAAATATCCGCGAGGGTTCCTTCAAGGAGGGCAAATATCCTTTTTAACCCTTTCGAAAGGGAACTTTTATTTTTGGCTCTAACAATGCCCCCCACATGGTGACGTTTCGAACCATTTGGATGAGAAGGGTCACCATGTAGCTTCAAATTTACCTTTTCCCTCTCTTGTCACTTTTCAAATTTTGTAAGTGACTAGTCCAAAATGCCCTTCTTTTAACTTTATTATAAAAGAGGGTATAAAAGAGGGAAGTTCACTCATTTCCTCATTTTTCACTTTCTCCACCAAAACCGCTCAAGTTGATCTTGCATTCCTCTAAGTCGGCGCTACTCTTCGGTCAGTGAGGGCTTGCGAGCCTAAAACCTTTCGGCAAGCCGAGTCTCCTCACCGAGGAGCTTTCTTCCTTCGGCCGAGCCTCTCTACTTGTGAGGTAAGTCGACTTCGAGCCTCTTTTTTTAACTTTGCTACGCAAGAGGAGAGCATCCCTTCACAAAACTCACCCAGGCCTCCAACCCTCCTCTTTAAGCCGAACGGACAGCCAAGGAGTGGAGTTTCCTCCCGCGAGCCGAGGCCGAGAATAGTTCAGCCGAGACTCTCACTTCGGGCGAGCCCCAACAAGCCGAGTAAGCCCGACTTTTCCTTTCACTTCGGATTCGTATTGCTTGCTTTAGGTTCCCTTGACAGTTGGTACTCATTCCCCTTGCTTCCTTGTGCATTGGTGTTCTTATCCTAGGAGAATATGCCTTGTTGGTTGTGTTTTAGGAGTTGCCCACCAAGTGTTTGATGAAATGCGTATCCCCTTTTTTTCAGCTTAGAAATGAGTTAACTTGCTGAATTTTGGCCTTGTTGAGTTGTGTTCTTGCTTCAAGGAGGTGTGTATTGCCTTTTAGTAGTTGTCCACCAAGCACTTGATGAAATATATGCATCTTCCTTGTAGCTTGAGCATGTTTGTGAAAACTTGATCTTTGATGAGTGAGAGTGAATTGTGATTGTGCTTGAGGGTGTTGTAAGCGAGTTGCACCTCTCCTTATTTCGGCCGATCCTCCCCTTAAGCGGAGGTTGAGATTCGTGATTTTTCTTTAGATCAAGTAAACTCGTGAGTCTCGTTTACCTTTCCCCGAATTCGGCTGATCATACCGCCTTGAGTAAAGGTCGCAATCTCTAGAGGGCATTCTCGTCCCTTCGTGCTTATGATATATGTGTTCGGCCTTGTGAAGGCCGTATCGGTTATGCTTACTTACACCATATTCGCCTTCTTGCAGGTACTAGATTGCAATGGAAGACGTTGCGGCTGGGGTTCGTTTGGTAGAGGAGAAGTATGGTGAAGCTATCAACAACGCGCTCTTGTCTGATGCCTTCCCAAGCAGTGAGTCGTCCGCGAAGGGAGGGAATTTCGTCCTTGGTCCTGTAGTTCGCGATGTCACTTGCCTGGCTGACCAAGGTACTCTTGCCATTCACCCAAAGGATAGCCCACTCTTCCAAGGCAAGAAGAGAAATTTGAGTGGCTGGATCGAAGGCAAGTATCAGTGGCCTGCGCACTCTAGCTCTTATAACTGCTGGTATGACCGGTTGGTTGAGCTACACGGGATAGCTTGGTCTAATGCTGGTGTCGCTTCCCTTATCGAGTTCTCTACTCGTGATTTCAAACCTTGTCTTCCGCTCCTAGCAGCACTCCTTCAGTATTGGTGTCCTAGCACCAATACCTTCCTCTTTCATTCGGGTAAGTCTGTCTGCCCTCGCGCTCGACTTTTGTTTACTTAGGCCTTTAAAAGCTAAGTATTGTCGTTTTTATATACCTTGTAGGCGTGAGGACTATAACTTTATACGACCTGGCTGCCCTATTCTGTCTTCGTCCCCATGGTCGTACTATTACACCAGATAGCTTGGAGAAATTTGAGAAAGACCTTAAGGAGCCTTTCGTTGCCGAGTATCCAGCAAAAACTTCGAAGACCTATTCGGAGTACATGAGTGTCTATAGGAGGCCAGAGGGTGCACCTGCTACTCTCAACGAGCATATGGGTTTCCTTCAGCTTTGGTTATCTCGTCACATCATGTGTCCTAACGGGCAGAAAGTGTCTTCAGATTGGGAGAACTTGGCATATTCTATCTCCCAAGGGGAGGAACTAGCGATGGGCGAGTTCCTGCTTTGTCACCTTTATCATCACATGACCAGGTACGTCCTCTCCTGGAAAGAGGACAATGTCTTTAGCGCCTCTGGCCCTCTATGGATAGCTGCACTTTGGGCCATAGCGTATTTCCCGATCTTGACACGCCCGACTAGAGCTCCTGAGCCTCGACCCTCTTATGGTGCCCTCTACTTCAGCGGGGTGAAGGTCTTAGCTCCCAAGGGTAGCTTAAGGGGTTACTTCTCTGCCTTTGATGAGGATTACGATTCTGATCCGACCGATGATGGGGAGCCCGATGCTCTACAGCCGTCACCCTTGATGAGGAAAGAGTTTCGGCCATGCTTCTTGTCGTTTGATGACATGATGACCACTGCCTCTGCTTGGAGGAGTATCTTGATTACCCGTGACTTAGTTTGCGGGTGTACTAGGGGAAAGATGATTATCGAGCCTTATCATCCTCATTATATGGCTCAGCAGTTCGGACTAGTGCAAGGTATCCCTTTTCCGCCCCTCTACCTTTTCCATGAGTTTAAGGGAGTTCGATCGTCCGAGGTCTATCAGTGGCCCTTAGCTAAGCAAGCGCAGAGGGTAAGCACCTTCCTTCTCTCTAGAGGAGCCTTCCATCCATTCTCTATCCAGGGAGATGTAACGAGATGCTTCCTCCCCTGGTGGACTGAGCTACCATACTGGACCCGTGATGCTAACGAGCTCAGTAAGCTTTTTCACCTTCCTTTAGACGGGGATAAAGGTGCTAAGGCCACTAGGAAATCCGAAGCGATTGTTCCCACTGTAAGCCGTAAACGGGATCGATCATGTATGATAGAGTCTCCTACGACTTTAGTTTGTGGTCTTCCCGCCTCTTCGGAAAAGGACGTCTCTAACATCGAGATTGATCCGATACCAGCACTCGGTATCGAGTTCTCTATAGAAGGTATGAAGCTATCTTTAATATGTCGCTAACTTATTTAAGGTCCTCTTCTCATCTTCAATCCTTTAGCAGGTGTAGCCGATGAGCCGGCCTTACAAGCTTCTGAGACAGCTCATTCGTCTTCTTCTCTGGTAGAGGTTGGTTATCCTTGCGTTTTGCCTTTTGCTTTAATGCTCGCCTTGACGTGACTTACTTGTCGCAGGTCCCTTTTGGTCACGATAGGTCCGTCCCTCCGACTGACAAGCCTGAGTTCGGACGGGCTCTACCTCCTCATCCTGAAGGAGGTGCGCCCCTCATAGGAGATCTACATGATGCAACCATCTCCCATAAGGCTTCCGCGACCATCCCTATTTCAGCCTATGGAAGGTCCAGCTTAGCTTCTACTACTTCTGTTGCTCTCGAAGTTGCTCGCGTAGACTCATCTGACGATGAGCTCGATCTTGTACGTCTCGCTAAGCCCCTTGCTTACCGATCGATACTCCAGATTTATCTAACTATTATTGTTGCAGATTCAGGTCCCTTTCGAGACCCTCCTTGCTGCTGAGTCTGGTGATGCCGTTACCACTCACTCTTCTGCTTCACCACTATTTCCCGACGAGGACTCTTTGGTATGGGAGCATATCGATATCTTGACTAGGTTCATGTGTGCTACTCTCGATGCCAGAGATTTTGATCCCACGAAAGAGTTACCTTCTGTCGTGCGGAGGGCTATAGATTTCTTTGGATCTCAAGTGTCAAGAGTGTCTTCTGCAAGGACTTGGGAGTTGATTTCCCTATTGAGTCCAGACTTCGTCGGTCTTCTTGATAGGTAAGCTTCCATTTGGTAAGCCTTCTTCTACTTCTAAACCTTACCTTACATTTATTCCTTGTTTGTATGCAGGTGCAAACGTCATCAGAAGTATGTCGAGGCACATTCCAACTTCACTCAGGCTACCGACGCCGAAGCCAGGGCCTTAGCCGAAGTGGAGAGAAATATGAAGCTTCAATATGACGAGCTCCTCTCTGTTAAAGGAAGAATGGACTCAGGAAGGGAAGAGATCAAGACTTGTGAAGCGGAAGAAGTGCGTCTCCGGGCAGAGGTGGCTCGTCTCCAGGCGGAACTAGCTCGCGTTGAGGCTAGAAGACTTGATGCACAATCTAAGCTGGCTGAAGAGAGAAGGCAAGGGAAGGTCCTAAACAAGGCTTTGGGAGATTACAAGGCCGATGTTCATGCCAAGTCTGTTGCTAGCGTTCATTATTCGCAAGCTAAGCTCAAGGAGTTGGAAGACTCGCATGCCTCCAAGAAGGCTTCAACGGAGGGGGCTTTTACCTTGGTAAAGGAGGCTGTTGCTTATTTCCGTAGCCAGCTTGATAGCTGAGATAATAGCTAGGCCTTTAGATCATCGGTTAGGTCTTTTTGGTACTCTGATTATCGGCTTGTCTTGAGACTCATATTGCCTGCACTATCACTATCCGCACAATTTATCTTCTCAGTTTCGATCTTATCAGCTGCCCGTTTATGTTCAAAATTCAGACTACGGCCGAGGTTGGCCGGTATGTATTGGGTAGGGGTCAACCTTATTCTCTAATGATTAATTCAAAAATGACCTTATGCTTGGTCGGCCCTGACAGGCCGCTAAAGAGTTATCTTTATTTCAACGTAAACATGTTTTTAAAGCCGAAAACGGCTATTACAAGGCAACCATCAACATCGCTAAAGTTTCCTACGTCGTGCTAGAGTAGATGGCTTACAGTCTTGATTACATCCCTCGTTGATGTTCTTGAGCGTATTTTTCGAACAAGTTGTCATCTACTCCTTCCCACATGCTAGGTAGATAGGTCTTTAGATATAGTCCATTGATAGGGCGCTCATGTATTTCACCATTGATATCTGCGAGTCGATAGGACCCGTTCCGGAGCACGTCGTGTACTTCAAAAGGTCCTTCCCAATTGGGCAACCATTTTCCAAGTTCGGGATCTTTGCGACCTGGTGGGAGTATCACTCGCCATACCAAGTCTCCCCTTTCGAAGTACTTTTCTCGGACCCTCTTGTTGTATGCCTTTTCTACTGCCCTCTTCTGCTGTAGGATAGCATCTAATGCCTTAAGCCTTATCTCAGGTAGGTCCTCGAGAGCAGCTAGCATCGCTGAGTCATAATCCAGAGCAGACAAGTGCACTTGTTCGGCTCTTCTCAATGACTGAACAGTTAGCTCCAAAGGTATCATAGCATCGTGTCCATAAGTTAGGGCAAAAGGTGTGGTACCTGTTGCTCCCTTCTTAGTTGTACGAAATGCCCAAAGAGCCTCTGATAGTGCCAAGTGCCAAGTTCGGGGTTTCTCTCTTATAGATTTCTCTATGCAAGCCTTTAGCATCTTGTTAGTGGCTTCGGCTTGACCATTGCCTTGTGCATAGTAAGGGGTTGAATGAGTGATCTTGAAGCTCATATCTCTTGCAAAGTTTTGAACATCTTCCCCTGTGAACATGGTAGCTTGATCGGTCGTGATGGTCTCGGGTATCCCGAACCTGTGGATGATGTGTTCTTTGAAGAATTGTATGACCGTTTCTTGATTCACCACTTTCATGGGGATGGCTTCCACCCACTTAGTGAAGTAGTTTGTCACCACGATGATGAAGGAATGGCCTTTGGTTGAGGCAGGGTGGATTTTACCGATTACATCTACTGCCCATCCTCTAAATGGCCAAGGTTTCACTACAGGGTGTAGTAGGTTGGCTGGAGAATATTGTACCGGTCCATGCCTTTGACACTCTTGACATCCTTTGGCGTATCTTATACAATCTTCTGCCATCCCCGGCCAAAAGTAGCCGTAACGGTGCATCAACCATCTCATCTTGATGCCTGATTGATGTGCTCCACAAATGCCTTCGTGAATCTCTGTCATGGCTAACATAGCTTCTTGAGAGCTTGGGCAGGTTAAGAGTAGTCCATCTACGGTCCTTCGGTAGAGCATGTTATTGATGAACTCAAAGCGAAGGGTTTTTACTTTTAAGGACCTGTTAGAGCAAGAACTCGGGTCCTTGAAGTAATCGACGTACTCTTGCCTCCAATCTTGATCAAGTTGGAGGAGATCTACTTCTGTTGTTAAGACTGTTGGAGTCAAGTCGGCTAACACTGTGGTCGCTCTGATTTTAACCGGAACTGTATCAAACCTCGTAAATGCACGAAAGCTGGATCCGGCCTGTGCTAGCTTGTTGGCTCCGAGATTCTTAGTCCGATTTACGAATTCAATAATGGCATCTTCGAAGCCTTTCAACAGCTCTCTAGCAGCTTCACAATACTTTTTGAATCCTTCGCGTCCGCATTTGAACTCCCCTGTGACTTGATTGATGACTAGCATGGAGTCTCCAAATATCCAGACGTTTTCGGCCCCGGGGTCTCTTAGGGCGAGCAGGCCTAGTAATAGAGCTTCATACTCAGCTTGGTTGTTAGTACAAGGGAAGTCAAGTAGGAAAGATGTCCTCGTCTTTGCCCTATTCAGGGACTTGATAATGAAGCCGGCTCCTGCGTATTTCTTAGTTCGTGAGCCGTCAAACCATAGCAACCAGTGTTTTTTGGTTACCAGTCCGAAATCTACCGTGATGTCGGCAGACACATCAACGCAAGGGTGATCCGCTAGGAAATCGGCTAAGGCTTGACCTTTCACCGCCCGCTGAGGGATGAAGGTGAGATTGAACTCGACCAGTGCTAGTGCCCATTTGCCTACTCTTCCTCTCATGATTGGTCCAGTGAGTAGGTATTTGATGATATCGGTCTGAGCAATCACCCTTACCTCCATAGGGAGGAGGTAGTATCTCAGCTTTCTGCAAGCAAAAAAGAGGGACAAGCATAGCTTTTCCATAGGAGAGTACCTTATTTCTGCTCCTAGCAGGGATCGACTCAGGTAATAGACTGCTTGCTCCTTTCCTTCCTCATTCTCTTGAGCAAGTAAGCACCCTATGGAGTCATGTGCCGCTGATAGATATAGAAGTAATGGTCGTCCTGGTGTCGGGGGAGAGACCACGGGAGGAGATGACAGGTAGTCCTTTAGGTCATCAAAGGCTTGCTGGTGCTTTTCTTCCCATATAAACTCACCCCTTTCAGCTTGAGTAAGTTGGTGAACGACCGAGTACGGCCCGCCATGTTGGATATGAACCGGCGTAAGAAGTTAATTTGGCCTAAGAAGCGTTGTAGCTCTCTCTTGTTCCGAGGGGGTTTAGCCTGTTGGATAGCTCTTACTTTATTTTTGTCTATCTCAATTCCCCTCTTGTGGACAAGGAAGCCTAAAAAGTTGCCTGCTGAGACACCGAAAGCACACTTCAAAGGGTTCATCTTGAGTTGATACTTGCGCATCCTTTCAAATGACTTCCTCAAATGACGAAGGTGTTCTGTATGGTCATGAGATTTAACCACAACATCGTCTATGTATACCTCCATAAATTGGCCAATGAAGTCGGGGAATATCAGATGCATTCCCTTTTGGTATGTCGCGCCGGCATTCTTAAGTCCAAAGGGCATAACTACCCATTCGAAGATCCCTATGGACCCTGGACAACGAAAAGCTGTCTTATGTATGTCTTCCTTTGCTAGATAGATTTGGTTGTATCCTGAGTGACCGTCCATGAAGCTTAAAACTTCATGTCCAGCTGCCGCATCAACCAATATATCGGCTATAGGCATTTGATACTCAACTTTCGGGGTAGCATCGTTTAAGTTTCGAAAGTCGATACACACTCGGATTTTGCCATTTTTCTTGATTATAGGTACAATATTAGATAACCACTCAACATAATCGGCTTTTCTAATAAAACCGGCACTGAGTAATCTATCGATCTCTGTCTTGACCTTCTCTACTACCTCTGGCATCATCCTGCGCATTGGCTGTTGGTAGGGCTGGAAACCCGGCCTTATTGGAAGTCGATGCTCAATGAGTTGTCTATCTAGACCTGGCATTTCATCATAGTCCCAAGCAAAATAATCTTGGTACTCGTTCAATAGCTCTACCAGGTCTTCTTCAAAGTCTTTAGGGAGCCGTTCACTGATGAATATGGGCCGGCTTCCCTTCTCTGAGTGGAGTAGTATCTCCTTCAAGGGGTCTTTCACTTCGGCCTTAGCATCATCTAGTTTGCTTGGGGCCGGATGAAGATCATTTATTTTCAGTGCTCCAATGGGGTCTTGGCCGTCGTCTTCAAAGACAAATTCGGCCACTTTGTGCTATGACAGGGTGTAGACCTCCGATCGCCCTGTCCGCACTTCTTCTCTTTTAGTCTCGAAAGGTAAGCCTAAGGGCTTGCCTTTTAGGTGAGACTTCCAAAGGTTGATCAGGAGATGAAGTTCCTCCTTCAACTGAGCTCGCATAGCCAACGATACGTCCCTCATTGCACCGTGCGAGGGTAGTTGGCATGATGGATCCATCATAGAAAGCTGCTTCAATACAGTTGGTAGCCGCTTGAAATGGATTTTTGTCTGCAGCAACTACCTCTACCTTCCCATTCGGCATCCATTGGATCAGGAACTGATGGAGTGATGACGGGATAACCTGACTTGAATGGATCCAGTCTCTTCCAAGGAGGCCATTGTAGGACGTCTTGGCCTCAATCACATAGAAGGGAACTTCATGAGTTACCGACCCGACGACAACTTCCGCTACAAACACTCCTAATGGCCGGGTGGCCTTGCCTGCGAAGTCGGTCATCATTATGTCCGTTGGGCCTAACTTCTCATTTTGCTTCCCTAGCTTCTTTAACAATGCATAGGGGATAATGTTCACGACTGCCCCGTTGTCAACGAGGATCCTATTAATAGGCTTACCAAAGATGTGAGCCGAGATATACAACGGCTTGAGGTGCTCACACATCTTCTTGGTTGGCCTTGCTATTGTCACGGTGTCGTTGAACTCCTCCACTGCTGGGACTGCTAGAGCCTTATTTCCAATCTCTAGCTCCACATAGTGTTCTTCGATTACGTCCCCTTCAAGGTAGCTAGGTTGTCCTTCTTTTGGCCCGAATCTGGCCGGTAAGGTGAAGACCATATTGATCTCTAAATCTTGTTCTCCTTCACTTAGGCCAGCTTCACTCGCACTATCTTCAAGTGCCAGCTTCTCTTGTTCTTGATCTTCTTCCATGCATGCCTGCACTTGCATCCTCATATATTCCTCTTCGGTAAGGGGAGTATCATACAACTCTTCCTTGTCCTCCTCTTCCAAGCTAGATAGACTTATTTTATCTTCCTTAGCTATCTGAGGGAAGGTGTGTAGCCTTAGCTTTTCAGAGTCCCCCATTCTAAGTGTACAGCTTGTCATTCCCTCCTCATGCTTCTTGAAAGATGATTCTTCAGTTGGTTTTCTTTCAGAGGGACCTATGACCTCGCTCTTGGGTATCCACCGCTTCATACTTAGGCCTTTTGGGTCTTCGTGTAGATTGTTCCCCTTAATAAGGTCTCTCTTGTCAGACCCCTTGTGACGGTCATCTCTTGCCGGAGGCCATCCCTCAGCTGGCTCCTTGGGATGACCCTCTCTCGCATGTGGTCTCTTCTTGTCTAGCCCCTTGTCTTGTCCTTTATCATTAGACCCTTTCACTTCGGCTTGATGATGATCTAGGACGTGATTTTGGGTTGGCCGGCCTCGCTCGATGGCCGAGTTAGGTCGTACAATGGGCAAACTCAAGAGAGTCTCTTGTTCTTGGAGTCGGGCCTTGTGGTCTTCTAGGAGCCTCTCCAGATCCTCGGTAATCTGCTTTTGTGCTTGGACCTTCCTTTCTAACTGCCGTCTTTGAGTCTTCGTGAGGATTTCCGGTAGGAAAGGCTCTGTTAAGGGTCTCTTTGCGCCTAGCTGGTTGAAAACGCTTTGTCTCGTGCTTGAGTTCTCCTGGGGGTAAAACCTGCGTCTACCTTCCATAACTTGCTGAGGGTGCCTATTCTGCCCCCCGGGTGTCTTTTCTGACCCTTCTCCAGCTTCCTGCCCCCCGAGTTTAGACGAGGGTTTCTTGCCTCCTAGTCGGTTGAAGATACTCTGTCTTAAGCCGATGTCTGGTTGGAGGTCAATCTTGACATGGGGGTGGGATCTCCATCTGCTACTAGTCGGGTGTCTAGGTGATTTGGAAGGACTTCTATGCCTTCCGGGTGTTCCCCCTAAGCCTTCATGAGCCTCTTGCACCCTCTTTGAGCCTCTGGAGGTGTTGTTCACTTCACGTATTTCTCTTGTATCCTCTGGTGGCTCTTCAATGAGGGTACCTCTGGCCCTCTTTGCCTGGAGTGAGACTCGTAGGTCCTCTACTGGTGGCCTATTATCACCTTGCTTGTTGGCTTCTTTGTCTTTCTTCAAGCCCACCATTGCAATTGGTGCCGCAAACGAAGCTGTTGGTGGTGCCTCCTTCGCGAACTTCAAACGTCCGTCTTTGATTGCTTGCTGTATCTGGTTGCGAAACACCACACAATTGGAAGTGTTGTGCGACTTGCTCGCATGCCATTTACAGAATCTTGCCATTTTTAGCTCTCTTTCGTCAGGGATCCTATGACCTTTGGGTAGGATGATTTGACCACTCTTAAGGAGGTTGTCAAAGATCTCATCCGCCTTGGTTACATCAAAAGAATACTCTCTCCCGATCTCATTGAGGCCTCTTGGCTGATTGGTCTGATTGGTGGGGCGATTGAACTCATTAGGTATTGTCATCTTCTTCGGTATCAGACTTTCACACTCAAAGGGGTTACCCTTGGTGAGTTCAGCCACCATCTCTTCAGCTACCAACTCTTCTCTCCAGTTGTCCCAATTTCGATCACCTTCCATATGATCAATTTCAAGAGTTGGGTCGTATCGGTAGGTACCTTTGGAAGAGGCCGCTCTTCTATCCCTTTCTTCAATCAGCTGTTCGGCCATAGTAGCCTTTTGGGTTAGCTCAGCGAGGTCCCAGAGCCTCTCAACTCCTAACTTTTCCCGAAGGGAGAATCTGAGTCCCTGCATAGCTAAGGCCGCTAGGTCAGATTCGGTAAGGTTGGTTGGGCACCTATTTCTTGCCTTCCGAAAGCGAATGAGAAACTTCTCTACCGATTCTCCTTCTAGCTATTGCATATGAGCAAAGTCAGAGATGGTGATAGTTGGCTCCGCTCGGAAGAATTGATTATGGAATTTCTGCTCCATCTCTGCCCAACTCCTTATTGACATCGGTGGGAGATTAATATACCATGTGAAGGCTGTCCTGGTAAGAGTCATCGGGAATAGGCATACCCGTAGTTCGTTGCTATTTGCGGCCTCTCCACATTGGATATTAAACCGCGCTATATGCTCCACGGATGATTTGCTATCTTCACCCGAGAATTGAGTGAAGTCTGGGATGCGGTATTCGTTTGGATAGGGTACCCTATCAAAATGCTCTGGGTAAGGTTTGGTAAATCTTGGTCGCTGTGCCTGTCTTGCTTCAATCCCCATGTCATTGAGCACTTGAGCCACCAACTCTCTCTGGCGGTTTATCTCATGGGGCTCTTGCTCTTGTATCGCAGGGATTTCTTCATCGAAGTCTTCAACAGGGGGTTGTTGTCGGCCTGTCCTTGGCCGTGGTGTCTCGAACGTTAGTTGACGATTAACTTGGTCATTCTCGTCTTCTTCATACCCTGGCCGATATCGGCCTTGTGTAGGAGCCGGGGTCCTTGTGATGATGGGGTTATTCCTCATGTTCCCTCTCCCACGAGTACCCCGTATGTTTATCCTTGGTAGATAAGTCCTTCCTTGGGCCATTTGGTACCGGCCCTAGTCAGAAGGATCATTGCCACCTCTTGTTTCAGTGGCCTCGTAGTACCCCGTATCATCCGTCTCTTGAATCCCCCATACAGGGGATGTGTGAGCTGAATGATATCCTGAGACCCTTGTAGGTAAACCTTCTCCGGCTATGCCTGAGGTTCCTTGTACTTGATCGAAGGTATAGCTGGAAGGGAGTGGTAAGGGTGTGCATACTCCTTTGTCTTTGTTGAGTGGTCTCTTAGAGGACTCAGCTTGATCAAAGATCTCTTGAGTGTGACGTTGGTTCTCCTTCGTGACTTTTGGACAGTCTCTTCAAGATGGCTTCGGACATCATTGATCTGGGAGACGATTTGGTTGTTTATCCATCGGTGAGTTTCATCATGTTTTTGCTCTCCTTGGGCTGTCGCAGTCGCTATCTGCTCCATCCAAGCGGCTAGTGCTCTGCTCTCTGCCTTTAGTCGTTCCTCCATCTGTTCCATCATTCGCCCCATCCGGACTAAGAGATCTTGCTCCACTGGGGTAGCAACTGATTCTTCACTGGAGGTGGAATCAGACAACTCCTTAAGAGGGGTTGTACTGATCGGCTCTTTAGAGGTAGCTGTATGGTCCGGCTCTTTGGGTAGAGCCGTATTGAGGGTGGGACTCCTCCCTATACCCAGAGGTAAGCCCGGCTCCCTTGGGGGTGCCGCGTTGATGGGAATTCTCGACTCCTTGGGGAGAGTTGTCTTGGTCGTATTCTTCTCAACAAAGTGTTGAGAAGAGGGTGGTAAGTTGTTCTTGGTCATCTTGTTGGAACAGGTTCGCCTCCTTTTCTAGACGTCCTCCTAGTCCCACCGAGTGTGCCAAAAAACTGTTGTGGGGAAAAAGTAACAAGGTGTCAAGGACGATCTCTTGACGGCTTGAAGGCTCGTCTCAAGGTTGGCGCCCAACGGAAACAAACGTGATCAAACGATCACCACTACCCTCACCTAACTAAGCTTCCTAACCAGGCTCCAATGCCCGGCCAACTATCAGGCTCTAATGCCCGACCTCCTAACCAAGCGCTAATGCCCGGCTTAAGAACTAAAATAGAAGCTTTGAGCTTTTGTGAAGATTTGTATGGTTGATGTTGGATCCCTTCTGTCGTCCTCGAGCGCTCCTTATATAGGCGAAAGACTCCCTGTCCTCCTCGCACTAGGACTCTTCATAAGCTTATCTTCGTAGATGCTCACCCTTACCTACACGGAGTAATTATCTTCAATTCACTAAGAATTATCCCTTTCGATTTACTCGGAACCCGGTTTTATCATCTTCTCTCTTAGAAGACCAACCGCGCACGGTCTCTTACCACCTTGCCTGTCTGTTGCACTTCTTCCTTCGAAAGGCAAGGCCTCCGAAAACACAAATGGGTCTTTATACCCCCTTTCTTCCGAAAGGGGAAAGTGCCTCTCTACACCATTCCTTCCGAAAATGAAAGTGCCTCTCTATACCCCTCTTTCCGAAAATGAAAGTGCCTCTCTATACCCCTCTTTCCGAAAAGCGAAGTGACTCTCCGCACCCCTCCTTCCGAAAAGGAGAATGCTTCTCTACACCCTTCCGAAAGGGAAAAGGAGGTCTTCACATCTCCTTCCGAAAGAGGAAGAGGGTTCTCACACCCCTCCTTCCGAAAGAGGAAGAGGGTCTTCATACCCCTCGTTCCGAAAGAGGAAGAGGGTCTTCATACCCCTCCTTCCGAAAGAGGAAAAGGGTCTTCATACCCCTCCTTCCGAAAGGGGAAGAGGGTCTTCATACCCCTCCTTCCGAAAGGGGAAGAGGGTTCTCACACCCCTCCTTCCGAAAGAGGAAGAGGGTTCTCACACCCCTCCTTCCGAAAGGGACAAGAGTTCTCACACCCCTCCTTCCGAAAGGGAAAAGGGTTCTCATACCCCTCCTTCCGAAAGGAAGGTGCCTCTTCACACCTCTCCTTCCGAAAGAGGAAAATGGTTCTCACACCCCTCCTTCCGAAAGGAAGGTGCCTCTTCACACCCCTCCTTCCGAAAGAAGAAAAGGGTTCTCACACTCCTCCTTCCGAAAGGAAGATGCTTCTTCACACCACTCCTTCCGAAAGGAAGATGCCTCTTCACACCCCTCCTTCCGAAAGGAGAGAATCGGCCGACTATCCCCTTAGAACGGGTGGCCACGCATAATCTTCTTCGTAGAGGGCGAAGTAGCGAGCTTTCTCAAGTGAAAATATCATCGGCCAAGCCACTCTTGAGAGGGCAAATGTCCGCGAGAGTCCCTTCAAGGAGGGTAAACTCTATCGGAGAGATCCCTTTTGGAAGGGCAAATATCCGCGAGGGTCCCTTTAAGGAGGGTAAACTTTATCGGAGAAATCCCTTTTGGAAGGGCAAATATCCGCGAGGGTCCTTTTACAGATGGCAAACTTTATCGGAGAAGTCCCTCTTGGAAGCGCAAATATCCGCGAGGGTTCCTTCAAGGAGGGCAAATATCCTTTTTAACCCTTTCGAAAGGGAACTTTTATTTTCGGCTCTAACAATAACAAATAAGCTCACTATCGAAATGTGCCAATACCAGTAAACTCTACCCCGTATTACTAAAAACAACGAGAAACATAATGTAGTAGAAGCTCGGAACAACCTTCAAGCTACAGGTCGCCAGAATACTAATTGAGTAATTGTGATTCCCTTCCTTCAATCCAGAGATCAACTCCTTCGTTTGTGTGGTAACTGGTAGTCGTATGTAAAAATGTGCTTCTTGGCAAGATGGGCCATGGAGTTGGCTTCCGCAATTCGATTGACAAACCATCAACGTACATTTGTTGGCCAGGTCGAAATATTGGTATATTTAGTGATTTAGCATGACATGTAAATAACATTATTGATATAATATTAAACCTCAGATATTTCAAATAATTTGGGCTATTAGATGTCACGTAATTGTAAAATCTTTTTTAGCTGATAGGAATGTGCGAAATCACCAAACGACAGTTTTAATCAGAGAACAAACCAGAAATATGAGTCAACCCGTAGGGCAGACTAATACTAATTATTGAATTTAATATGTGTCTGCCGCTTGTTTAATTCGATTCAAGGCTGGGCATTATTTAGCCACAGCATTACAAGAGATTTCGATTACAAGTTCCTGAATGTTAGCTAACTGAATCACTAGAAATCAGGGACAGAATACGAAAGCTAAGTGACCAGATAAGTCCAACATAACAGAAAACAAGGAGATTAATATCAAAAACAATATCGACTCTCTAATACGCCCCCTCAAGTTGGCGCATGGAGGTTCGTAATGCCCAACTTGCCAAGTAGGAAGTGGAAACGGTCTCGCCCCAATGCCTTTGTAAAAATATCAGCTAGTTGGCCCGCAGAGCTGATCTTGCGCGGAGAGATCTCGTTGGACTGTTCCCACTCACGAACGAAGTAGCAATCCATCTCAACATGTTTGGTTCGTTCATGGTAGACAGGATTTTCGGCAATATGCAAGGCAGCCTCATTGTCACAAAAAAGATTTGTGGGAGCATGTTGAGGAGTATGGAGTTCGCCGAGCAACCAACGCAACCATACGACTTCGCTGACGGTAGTGGACATGGCGTGATATTCTGCTTCAGCTGAGGATCGGGCGATGACTGATTGTTTCTTGGTGCGCCAGGAGATGGGTGAGCCTCCAAAAAGAATGAAATAACCTGTCCAAGAGCGACGAGTCATCAGACATCTGCCCCAATCAGCGTCGCAATAGGCTATCAAGCGGGGAAGGCCAGCCGAAGGTAAGAGAATGCCTTGTCCTGGGGATCCCTTAAGTTAGTGGAGGACCCTCTCGGCCGCAGCTAGATGAGCTTGTTGAGGACATGCCACGAACTGACTTAGAACATTCACCACATACGTGATGTCAGGACGAGTAACAGTGAGATATAAAAGACGCCCAATAAGTCTTCGATAACGACCACCGTCAATAAGAGGGTCATTAGGACTCGTTGTGAGGCGGTGATTTTTCTCAATAGGGAAGAGACTCGGCCGGCCTGCCAATTTCCCACAATCTCGAAGAATATCAAGTGTGTACTTGCATTGGCTGAGAACAAGTCCGTCAGCCGAGCGAGCAGCTTCAATGCCGAGGAAGTACTTTAGGGCACCTAAGTCTTTGATGCTGAATGTGTGATCAAGGAAATCTATAACATCTTTGATTTTGTCGTGAGCATTCTTGGCCAAAATGACATCATCAACGTAGATTAATGCAAAGATGATAACACCTTCTTTTACAAACTTGAAGAGAGATGTGTCCGAATGACATTGCCGGAAACCAATGCTTAGAAGTGCTTGAGTAAATTTCTGGTACCAGTTTCGCGAGGCTTGGCGAAGGCCATATAGGGATTTTTGTAGTCGGCATACGCGCTAATCATGCGATGTCGAGTAGCCTTTAGGCAACTTCATATAAACAGCTTCAAGAAGATCCCCATGCAGAAAGCCGTTGTTAACATCAAGTTGAGTGATGAACCACCTTTTTTGTACGGCAATAGCGAGAAGGCAATGCACGGTGACTAACTTAGCCATGGGTACGAAGGTGTCATGAAAGTCAACTCTAGGTATTTGTGTGAAGCCCTTGGCAACCAGCCGGGCTTTATAGCGTTCGACTTCACCGTTTGGTTTGTATTTGATTTTGTAAACCCATTTTGAGGCAATTACTTTCTTCCTAGGAGGGAGAAGCTCAAGAGTCCAGGTTCTGTTGGCTTCGAGTGCGTTAAGCTCAGCCGCCATTGCATTGCGCCATTCAACGTGTTGGACAGCCTGCTTAAAAGTGCAAGGCTCATTGTGTTGTGCGATGACAGCCAAAAAAACTTTGTGGGAGTCAGAAAACTGTGAGTACGAAATATAGTGTGAAAGAGGATATACCACCGAGTTCTTGGAAGGAGAGTTAGACTGCGGTTGAGGGAGCGAGGGGGCAAGCATGTTTTGTAGTCTTCTAAGTGCTGCGGAAGTTGCTTTGTATGCTGACCACATCGAGGAGGTTCAGCTACCAATGTAGGTTCGGCTATTGGTGGAGGCTTGACAATTGGATCAGGTACAGTGGCTAGTGTATCTTTGTTAGCAAGCAAGAGTTCATCATCATACTCGGCAGAATCTAGACCAGATAAAGGCCGAGTGTTAGGAGGCGATGAATGTTGCATTATAGGGTGGTTGTCTTCCACAAATGTAACATCATGGGTGGTGTATATACGACCAGTTGCAAGGTCGTAGATCTGATAGCCCTTTTGACCTTCTGGGTACCCGATAAAGACACCCTTGCGGCTCTTGGCCTGAAATTTGTCTCGATGTTACTTGTGTATATGACCATACACCAAGCATCCAAAAGAGCGAAGGTGACTATAAGTCGGCACCTTTCCGAAGATTAACTCGAACGGCGTCTTGTTCCTGGTGGCCTTGGTTGGAAATTGGTTAATAAGATATACCGCTGTCAATATACTCTCTCCCCAGAATTGAGTAGGTAGGGAAGAATGGAAAAGAAGCGCGCGGGCTGTGTCTAAGATATATCTGTGATTTCTCTCTACGACACCATTTTGCTGCGGTGTGTAGGGACACGAGCTCTGTAATAATATGCCTTTTTGATGATAAAAATCCATCATGTCTTGGGAGTGAAACTCTGCACTATTGTCTGTGCGTAATTGCTGTACCCGTTTGCTAAATTGTGTTTCTATCATATTGCAAAAGAGTTTGACATACTTAGCCGCGTTTGACTTGTACTTCATCAGATAGACCCAGACACCTCGACTATAATCATCCACAATTGATAGAAAATAATGAGCACCAGTGAGTGATCTGGTTTTATAAGGGCCCCAAATATCGTAATGGATAAAGGCAAAACAATATTTTGATTTTATTGAACTATGTGGAAAAGAGGGACGAGTTTGCTTTGCCCGTATACATGCGTCTCAAAAGGTGTTATGTCCCAACAGAATTGTCTTACACAAGTGATGCACATATTCCAACGTGAAGGATGTCCTAGCCGGTTGTTCCAAGTCTTTGTCGAATCTTGACACACATGCATTGCCACCCCTACCTTTGTCATTGGTTCGAACAAATACAAACCCCCGCAGTGTCTACCTGCTCCAATCAGGGTCCTCGAAGGTAGGTCCTGCAACACACAATGATCCGCAACAAACATTAGAGAACAACTCATATCCGTAGTTAATCTCTGCACAGAAATCAAATTGTACTGAAAAGTTAGGATGTATAAGACGTTTTATAGTATAATTCCATTTGGGAGATGGACCGTGCCAATTCCTTCAATAGGAATCAGCTCTCCAGTTGGTATTTTGACTGGTGTTTTAGTGGAGGGTCTAATAGGACCTGCAAAAATGCTTATGTCGTAAGTTATGTGTTCAGTTACCCTGGAGTCAATGATCCAGGGGCGTCGACCATTAATCATACCCGCCATGTTGACCTCAGTGTTGGAGCTCTGTACGGCAAAGGCATTATCTTCTCCTCCTTTCTTTAAGACTTGAAGGAGTCTCGAGTATTGCTCTGTGCTGAGCCCAGGTATAGGAATAACTTCCGAGTTAACATGTGCATCACTAGAAGCTTGTTTACGGGCAGGAGTGGCGCCAAAATGATCTCGCCTTTTGCTATCTCGATTGTCATTTTGTTGCCACCAATCGAGATAGCCCACCAACTCAAAACATCGCTCTTTCATATGACCAGTCTTTCCGCAGTGGTTACAGCGCATCTTCTCCTTGTCTTTCGCACGATCGGCCTTGCCATTCTTTCGTTGTCCTCCATCATGATCAACCTTATGATAATTGCCAGTTTGGAAAGCCGCGACCTCGATGGTTGGCTGTCACATCGCTGAAATTTGGCGAGTTTGCTCATCTTCAAGAATTAAGTGATATGCCTCCCCCAGACTCGGCATTGGTTTGGTACTTAGAATCTGTTTTCTTATGGTACCAAAGACATCGTCAAGTCCCATCAGAAAGACATAAAGTTGCTCTTGTTCTCTTGCCGCCACGTACTTCTCTTTTGCCGAACAGGTACAATCTGCTATTGGCGAGTTGCATTCAATCTCATCCCACAGACTTTTTAACCTTGAAAAATAGGCAGAGACCGATAGTTTTTCTTGGTGTAGGAGTGATATCGAGTGACGTAGTTCGTACGCTCGCGGAGCACTACTCTTGCCGAAGCGCTCCTTTAGATCCGACCACACTTCACGGGCTGATTTCGCGTAGCGCACACTACCGCGAACCTCCTTGTGGATTGCTATTCCCAGCCAGCCTTTCACCATTGTGTCACAATGCAATCAGCTCCCATAATCAGTCGACGTTGTCTCCGGTTTCTGTATCGTACCGTCGACAAAGCCTAATTTATTCTTAGCCAGCAAAAAGTTAGTCATCTCGCCAACCCAATCGCTGTAGTTTCTCTCCGTGAGTAGCTCACTCACGTTAACTTGCCCCGGATTATCCGAAGGGTGTAAAAAATACGGTGAGGTCATGTCGTTCATGGAGATGCCCCCGTTTATTGACATGGTCTATTTGGTGGTAGGGATAGAACTTGGCGGCGGGTAGATGGCTTGTTTAGGGTGGAGCTTTATGGATCAGAATTGCTCTGATACCATATTTAATTTAATATGTTTCTGCCGCTTGCTTTATTTCGATTTAAGGCTGGGCATTATATAGCCACAGCATTACAAGAGATTTCGATTACAAGTTCCTGAATGTTAGCTAACCGAATCACTAGAAATCAGGGACCGAATACGAAAGCTAAGGGACCAGATAAGTCCAACATAACAGAAAACAAGGAGAGTAATATCAAAGACAATATCGACTCTCTAATACTAATCGTCGCTATCCCACTATCTTGACGACATGTTAGTTTTCCCACAATTGCTGATTTTTCATAACAATTATTGTATCTTCCTTGTTTGACAAAAATCCATCATAGGTTCCCATTTATCGCCCATAACGGAGCCCAGAATGTTTTGATTGGTACGGCGTGCCGATCATTTTAGAAGACAATTTCGGTCCCTCGTCTGGAATTGGACGACAACTAATTTCAAAGGATGATAAAGTTGACATAAATCTGCAATAATGAATAAAAAAGGAGGACTAAATTCTAAGGTGTATCATAACAAATCAAATTGACCAAACAAATTATGATTTAGGTTACATGACGTCTTTCTAACAGCTAAGTTGACTGTCATCTACTAACACACCCGATTGTTAACACGTGTTACTCATGGACCAAGTTGCAATTTGTTTTTTTCATAGAATTTACAAGTATAATGCTTCGCATAGATTTTATGGATGCAAACAAGGTGGCCACATACCGATAAGTTCTGTTTGAAAAAGGAGGGGCATGCCCCTTATATTAAATAAATCATCCTAGTGGGAAAAGATTTTCGGATTTGGGTTGCGACTCTTAGCTTCAATAAAAAAAAAGTTGGAAGAAAATTGGTGAAAACAATTCACAAGAGAAAAATATATCTCGAGCGTTAAGCTCCTGACATTCAAATTCATGAAAGAGATATTAATAATTCGTGGAGTCAAATGAGAGTCGACCCATTTATGCTCTGACTTGGGAACTGCGTAAATGTCCCCCTGCCTCCTCTGTCCTCAGCTTTTTCCTCCTTTCTCCCATCTTTCCTTATCTTTCACCTAATCTTCGGTTTTGTCTGGCCTTTCTTCAGCTTCGTCCGGCCAATCTCTGGCTTCGTCCGGCCTTTCTCCGGCTTCGTCCGGCCTTCTCCAGCTCTGTCAGGCTTCCTTCTCCTCCTTCTCCTTCTTCCTACCCACGCCTTCTCTTCCCCCTCATTCCCTTCCATTTCTGGCCCCTTCTTTCCTGCCCCGTGCTCCTCCACCTTCCCCTCCTCCTCTCCTCCCCCTCATCTCCTCACATCCCCTCCTCCTCACCTCCTTCAGTTCCCCAGCTTCCTCTCCCCGAACGACAGTCCACCCACCCAGCCGTCACTCTTCCCCTCTCCCCTCATCACCCTCTCAGCTGTGCCGTCTAGTCCTCGTTGTTCCAAGCCGCCGTCCAGACTCAGTAGCGCCGCCCTCCTCAGCTCAGGCTCGCCGTTCAGTCCAGCCCGACCCTACCTCGTCGTCAACTGCCTTGCTCTGCATCGCCGTCCAGCCAGCCTTCTCTGTTTGCACCTTGTTGCCCAACTCGCCGTCCATGCTTTCTACGCCGTCCTCGCCTGTCCAGCATATCGTGCATCCATTTTGCTGTTCCGGGGTGCGTCGGCTTTGGTTACGGAGGTTTGGGCGTGTGTGGTGGCCTTCATGGACCCCGGGTTTCAGTGGGTGGTCGGTATCCACCTTAGGCTGGCTTGTTTGCCTTTTAGGCCAGCTTGCTTGCTGGGCCCTTTCGCTTGTAGGGCTTGTTTTGTTTTATGCTTGTTGGGCCTTTGGTTTTCCTTGTTGGGCCTGCTTTGGGTTGTGCTTGTTGGTTTAATTGTTTGTGATGTATCTTTTTCTGGGCCTCGGCTGTTTGACGGCTTTGTCGGATTTTTGTTCCGCTTTTGTTGTTGTTTGTTTTTGCTTTCGCCTGTTCTGTCTTCCGATCGGATTTTGTTGCTTGTTCAATGGGTGTGGGAGGAGAACCTTGTCTCGGTCGATTCGCGTCGACCTTGGCTCTATGCTGAGTGTATCTCGTATACACTCAGTTGCCCTCTCGACTTTGTCTTGAGGTATTTATATCGAACTTCGTTTTGGTAGTCTCCGTCTCGATCGATGGTTTTATTACCTTTTCGATCGCCCTTCCTTCCCGTCCTGTGCCTCCTTGCACCATTGGATCAGCTTCAATTTCTGCTTGGTTTTCTTGTTTTGTTCTTGCGTTCTTCTTGTTTCGCTTTGTAACCGTCTTTATAATATAATTTGTGTGTTTGATCCCTAAAAAAAAGAGATATTAATAAAAAATGAATGTTGGGACAGTTCTAGGTAGTTAGGCTGAAGTGTTTAGGTTTTTTCCATGGGCATTCTTCCGAAATGCTTTTCTCATTTCGGAATGACTTTTTTTAGGATTCGTTTCGGAATCATTTCATGGTCAAATGAATGAAATTCGTTACACCTTCATAGCAATTGGAATATCACCATTTGGACTGTCTTTACATTCCATTTGTTTCTCTTCCCCACTCATGTTAGTGATCGGAATTTTCTGTCCTTTAGTTTATTCAGCAGACACAAATTCTATGTCGTTTCATTGTTTCTCGGTAGGACAAGATTCTCTTAAAACTTTCATATATCTGATGGTTCTAGAACTCATTTCATGGACATCATTGTTTTCACACCGTACAACATATATATACATTTTTTTTGGAAAGACTACTTAAATACCATGTAGTTTTACACATTCCTATTTGGGTTATTGTGGAAAAAGGCTAAAACGAGTCTAAATTTATCCAATATTTCTAATTGAGTTCGTGTGTCTAGTTTAGATTCGTTTTGACAAAACACACCATTTTATTTGATGACATGGATTGCCACACGTATTTTTCGTTCGAAATGGCTACCCCGATGTGAAATTGATAAATTATGTTTTTAACACCTGCTTTTTAAATATTTTTTTCCAAATTTCCCTCTTCTTCTCTTCTAAATCCTAAATCCCCAATATTCTCGTTCCTCCTTTTCTTTTCTCTTCATTTCTTCCTGAAATAAAAACTATTAAAAATGTAACCCAAAAACTCAGCCAACCACCAAAATTTTCCTTCATCATACGTTCTTATTAATCTTCCTGAAACCCACTCACTAGACGACACAACACAACTCCACCCCACCTTGTCTTTCCCAATTCTCATAGCTTTCCCTTTTCGCTCAAATGGAGGGTGATTAGGCCCTGATGGAGTCCCTAAAAGTTGTCACTATCAAGGCCATGCTGGTTCCAGCGATGGTTGACAATGATGATATGTTGGTGAGAACAAAAAGGAACAATGGAAGCAAGCCAAGCTAGTAGATTCTCATATACTTTTGGAGCTCCATCTAATTCTTGATCTAGTGAGTGTAGTCGCTAGCGCATCATCAAGTGAGGTGGATGACCATGATGTCGATATTGAAGTAACATGCTCATTAGTAAAAAAATGTGAGGGAGAATGAAGGGTTAGCCCAGAAGGAAGGGGTAAAGTTGGAGGTGAAGTTGACGTAGAAGTACTAGATCTGAGTTTTGAGATTGTGACATTTTTAACAGCCATCTTTTTAGCTTAGGAAGAAGGGAAGAGGAATTGGGGAATTTTGAGAATTTAGGATTTAAATGGGAAGAAGAGAGAGATTTTAAAAAAGTATTAAAACCTAGGTATTAAAAATATATATATTTACCAATTTCACATTGAGGTAGTCACTTGGAACAAAAATGATGCATGACAGTCTACTTCATTAAGCAAAATAGTGCATTTTGTTAAAATGGATCTGAACTAGAAAAGAGACTCAATTGAGAATATTGGACAAAGTTAAACTCATTTTAACCTTTTTAAAACATAGAAATCCAGATGAAAATGAGTGAAACTATAGGGTATTTAAGTGAACTTTTTCCTATTTTTTAGACCGTGCAACATATTTCAAGGTTTCTTAATAGACATCAGAATTGAAATACATAATTAAATAAAAAAATACATACGTCTGACGCTCTTTTGCTATTTCAATTTTTTATTTATAATGACTTGTCGAGATAAAGTTTTAAAAATGATGTGATTGAAACCTGAATTTTGTATTTGTACATAATATGTATCAATAATATTTAACCTCATTAAAAAATTATAAGCAGCAACTGCTCCATTCGACGACCCATTAAAGGGTTAACCAAGTTTAATCAATAAATTTTTTGAAGAAAATATTTGATGTTCCACTGGACATTTTTTTTTCGTGGACTCATTTTCTTGGAGTTGTTTTCGCTAAGATTGAAATTGTCAAAGTTTACAAAAAACGTGTCAAATTTCTCACTCGATTTCTTTAAAAAAATGATAGAAAGATTTTTGAATGACATCACATTTGGCATATTGAAATAACATAAACTTGGAAGAAGATTTATGAACAGATGGATTTTCATATTTTACGTACCATTTAGTAATTATTGATGCACGTGTTCATATTTTACGTCCCTTTTCCTTCTCTAAAGAGCTTGGTTATATCTCTCGAAATTGTCCATTATAAATTAGAAAAAGAAAATAAGTACTATATAATTTTATCAATTATGTTTTGGTTACCCGATAAAAAAGTCAAATTTATTACTATATTTTATCACAGACTCGTCCTTAACTCCATGCCAATTAATATATGCAGAATAGCATCTTTTAATTGATGACATGAATTACAATCTCGATTATT
The DNA here is from genome assembly GCA_012979155.1 of Hypericum perforatum. NCBI lineage: Eukaryota > Viridiplantae > Streptophyta > Magnoliopsida > Malpighiales > Hypericaceae > Hypericum > Hypericum perforatum. The sequence goes on from SOPF01026061.1 coordinate 34,405, forward strand.
CAAGGAGTGGTTGATGCTAACTTTGTTGTGTGTAAAATTTCAAATTAGTACACAAATTTTTAATAATATATTATAACACTCTATATAAAACTAAAAAAAAAATTCTAATCTTAAAATCACTTATGCCGACTCTCCAACCTTGTCTCTCCATTCCATACTTTCTTCCTAGCTCCCCAACCTCTTCTCCCTATTCAACACTCTTGAGTTTAGTAATTTAAGCATTTCCAAGTCCAATCTCCAAGCTCCTAAGTCGTTCCCTATATTCGTGTGATTTTTCATCCTCTCTAGGTTTTGAATTTGGGAAACTAAGCAGGCAAGTGGTCCTTTACGGTTTTCTATTTTGTTGTCCTAAGGCCTTTTGGCCTGTTAAGCAAATGTCCTAATCGTTGCAGCGATTTCAATTCGCGAGCTTTAATTACAACCTCCTCTAGTATGATTAGTTCTTCCAAGAGTGGCGATTCTTCCCAAGTATTAAAGTTTCAAAAATTGAGTGATAGAAGATGCAGGTGTTGTTTTAGATCATCTTTGCTAATGGCTCGAACAAATAAAAATATTAGAAGATGACTTTATGGTTGTGGGAGATATAACAAGTATGGTGAAAAGAAGTGCACTTGTTTTATGTGGTTTGATGCACCTACACGCAAATGGGGTATATATGTGTTACCTAAATTTTTTTTCTCTATAACAAAAACAAATATCGAATCTCTCAACATTTATGGTTAATTTAGAAGCTAAAGTTACAAAGATGAAAAATGATCTTAGTGACATTCATATGACATTTCTAAATAGTGAGAAGAAGTGTAAGATATATCACTACTTCATGTATGTGTTTCTATAGATCATATTTATAATGTATGTAGTTTAATGACCTCGGTAATATTATTTTTCTAATCAATAACCTATGTTATATTGTTTCTCTAATTAATAAATAATCTATGTTATTTAATGTTTATTATTTGATGATGGTCCATTTAGTACAATTGTATTTGTCCTATTACATGTCAAAAACTTCAAGTTGCCCAAAATCAGACATCTAAGATTTGTCGATATGAATGTCCTAAAGATAAAGATAAAGTGCTTATTATATTAGAAGTCAGCAGATTTCTACAATTTTACTTGAGGTTGGTGCAATAATTTCATGCCTATCATTTAAGATAAACCATATTACATCCGTGAATGTGACAATATGGTTGTTCTAATCTAAAAAACAATTATGTTTTGGACACTGCATCTTAATGTGTAATACACTCTTTTTGTGGATCAAAGAAGTATGTACTCTAAAATTGCATTCTAATAAACTTGTAATCGTCACTCTTTGTTTGTTATTCTTTTTTAAATTTGTAACTGTAATCTTTTTTTATGCTTCATTCTTTTAATACCTTCCTAAACTTCAGAAAAGAGTTAAACTTCATGTTCTTAGTTAAAAGGATCTTTTTAGGTTTTGCCAAGTCCTTATTAAACTTTAGGTGCTCGACACGAACATCAACATTTAAGTCATCTCTCATTGGCAATAGTTTAGTGTCACCTAAACTCACAAGATCATGCATCTCATCTTTATTAAAAGCCTCTTCAACAATAACTCTTCATTTTAATAGCAATAGCAGCCTCTCCAACCACACCAGTAGGCTTTGTATGTGATTGTACCTCCTCCATAAAGATCACATCCTCTTCCTCGTTCACCAGAAGCTTCATTGACATAATCTTCATCTTCACTCTCATCATCAGATGATTCACTAATCAAACTCCAATTTCCTTTTTCAACTTCATTAGTAATCAATTCATTCAAATCAAAATCTTCATCTTTTTTTCTAGTATCATCCAATCTTTTTTGTAACTCATAAACATTTGGAATAGCTAAACAAACTTTCACCCTATGAGCTTTAGTAAATGGGAACAATTTTTGAACTTCAATCATTGTACAACCTTAACATCATTAAAGATCTGTATAATCTAACCATTACCATTGCCAACATCATCCCTTTTATACCATAATTAATACTCAGCCATATTCAGCACATTCACAAAAATTTATGTATATCCCAAAAACTAAATCGATCTACATCATTCCCAAACTGAGACTCAAATCTAGACCCTCCAATATATTTCATACCTCCACTTTGATTCCAAGTTTTACCAAAATGGTACCGTAAACAAATTTGCTTGTCCATTATAACAAATATAACCCTTCAACAAAGAAGGAAGCAACTGAGTAAACATGCATATAGAGAATGAAGATCATGATTTTGTGTTAAATCATAAAAAATAGATGAAGAAGTATTGTACCTTGGTAGAGGAGAAGAGGATAAAGGAGAGTTAACTCCGGTAGACCAAGGTGGAAGAGTTTTTGGGTAGTAGAGTTTTTGTGCTTTAGGGGTTTCTAGGTAAAAGGTAATTTAGGAAGGAACAACAATGGGAAATGGAGAAAGGCAGAGAAGGGAGTGCAACGACGGAGAAAACAACGTCAGAGAGAGGGACAACAGAGAGAAGTTAGAGAGAACAGAGAGCAACGATGATGATTTGTTTGAGTTTTGAAGGAGAGGGGAAGAGAGAAAGAGTTGATGTATATTATTTAAAGAGAGATTTTTTGAAATAATATTAAAATAAAAAACTATTTTAGAATTTTACCCTTTTTTAATTTACGTGGTCTGACGCTTGTAAACAGTAACCAAGGTGCTAATATACATCGTCAAGTAAATGAGGCAATTCCGTAGAAATTATTTGGACCAGAACTCGGGACCGACTCATGACAAAATATTATAATAAATTGAATTTTGTTTGCGGTTCAAAAATTATAGAGTACTCAAGTGATAATTGATAAAATCACAAGGTACTTATCTGTATTTTTTCCATACATATTATTGCGGTATTGTTTTATCTTAACTTTCAAAATCTGCACAACAATCACACCATTAAACGGGGGGACACAAACACATTTAGACTTGTCAAACCCAGTAAATCTAAGTAGTTGACAATGATAATTTAGAGTACCAGAATATAATTTACTGAGACCTAAAAAAATTAGGTGAAAGATATAAAACCCATTGGTTGTTCCAAGTTATACTTATTAAAAATGACTAGCCCCACTCAATTTGAAAACAGCAGTGCTAAATTTGTCCAATTTGTAAATTCACGTAAATTCAATATGAGTAAATAAATTTTGAATTTTAAAATTCTAAATTTAATGATAATTATTCCCATAAATAATATTTTCCGGTTCTGCTTGTACTTCCACGTAAAAGAGAGAATGATAATTTATTGACCACCATTGCATTACAAGCAAACAAATTTTTTTACCTTAATCGGGTCCATATTCATTATCAGAATTGAATCCATTAATCTTGATTAGAATTAGATAATTCTATTTATGGCAAAGTTCTTCAAATAAACATGTAGCAATATCACGTTTTCAATGATTAGTAAAATTTTAACGAATTCTTTTATGAGTTAGATCTAAATATGTACACGTTAAAACTTTTGATTAGGTTCAAGCTTGTTTATAGTTATACTCGTTGAACTGAGTTTGATTTTTCTAACATGCAAACGCGTAGGCCATTCGTCTAATTACTCGCACAGTAAATTTGTAGTTGAAAAAAAGTCAAGATTATCATTAGTCAAATCTACAAAATATAATTATATATGTTTTGGAGATATGTATCAAAGTATAAAAGACTTAGAAACATGTGATACTTACTTTGTTGTCTTTGACCTTAATTAAACGAAAATATTCCACAACGGGCTGGGTTAAGGTTTCCTTAGACTTGCTGACCCTTCTTTAATATTTCAACAAACCATACGCATTTTCTATAATTTAAATATACATTTTTCTCCAATTGTCTAATCGTTTCTTGGCCTTTTGTCTTATCCCTGCCGATTCTCAGTTTAGAGAGAGAGAGAGAGAGAGAGAGAGAGAGAGAGAGAGAGAGAGAGA